>JBCFYV010001640.1:0-46843 GCA_039000515.1 Timema cristinae
AGGGATTCAAACTCAAAAACCAAAAACCCCCGGATGGGCCATGCATGACCATTCATGCTCAAAATTTACAAAAAAAAATAGTTTTGACAACACTTTGTAACAAAGCGGGAATCCCACTTACTTTCCCACCCAAATCCCTTTTCCCCCCTTTCACAACACAACACCCCCTTTAAACCCAGAAAAAAATTCCATTCAAAATGTTATAGCCTTTTCCTCTAGGAGAGTTGTTGGACAATCCCCTTTAAATTTATTTTGTTTTTGAAATTTTCCTATTTAAAGAAAAATGCATTTTAAAATTTATCGACCATCATTTTTTAATCAACTTCTTCATTGGAAATAATTGGTATGGCATAAAAAAAATTTTTGAAGGTTTTTCCTTTGGGTTTAAAAAATTTTATATTCACTACCACAAAAAGGGTTTTTTAAAATTTCAGGGTCACCATAACAATTTTAATTTCAATTTTTTCAAAAAAATTTTATCTTAAAATAATGAACAAATACACATGTTCAAATTTTTTAATGGTTTTGCATGCCAAATTTCATTTGGGATCTCGAGGATCACTTAAAAATTTATTTAAATAAAATTGGGGAACCAAAAAACACCTTGAAAAAGTTCTCACACAAATTCACCAAAAATTTTCCCCAAGGCCTAATTTTATTTAAACAAATAAAGAATTTTAAATAAAAACCCAAAAAAATTATATATTTTTTCTTTTACATGGCATTTAACATGCTAAATTTAATAATATAGTGTAAATTATATACACCCATCCCCTAAAAAAAGATAGAATTAAAAACTTATAAACTAAAAAAAACCTTTTTATAATTCCTGTGTAATATTAAATTTGAATCCCAATATTTTCAAAACATTTTTGCAAATTCTATTACCCTTGGCGGGGTGGTTTTGGGTTTTTCCACTTTGTTAACTTTTGTTTACAGAAACGGAAGATTTTCTGGTTTTTGGTGGAACATAAAATGGTACAGGTTTTGTCGGGAGTGACAAGCTAATTCCCCTTCAATCAGTTTTTTGATACAGGCAAAAAAACAATGTGTTTTTGTACCGGGAATGGGTTTTGTCTAAAGGGAAACGTTTTTTAGTAAATTATACTGATTACAATGTTTTTAAATTTTTGTAATTAAAAGAATAGGATTGATGCTGGGTTTTTGATGGCTCCAATAAGATCTTTAAAGTATTCATGATTTGATCCCATATGTTTTTAAAATGTCCTCTAAACCCCAGTTGACAAAAATCCCAAAATTTATATGCAATACAAAAATAAATTTTTTTCCTCCATTTTTTTCACTTCTCATTTATTTATTCTGTTTTGGGGCAAGAATTTACTCATTAAAGTAACATTTTGGCACAACCCACAAAATTTTAGCTAGACAGATTTGCGTCATCTAATACTATGTTTTTTTAAAAAATGCCCACTTTTTTTTTTTAATGTTACAGTTTGATGTATTGTACAGAACAAACAGAATGTGTATTATTTCCTCAACGATTTTAAATTTTTAGTCAAAACTACTCTTTTTGAAACCCATAATACTGGGGGATATTTTTTTTTTATAAAACATATATATTTTGTTTATTTTCATAAATATTTTTTTTTGCAAAGTTCACGATATTAATACCCTTTTTTAAAAAGACTGAAATCTTTTTTCCCTTGCAAGAGACTTATTTCAAACAAAGGAAAAAAATTCTACTTTTAGAAAATTTAATTTCTTAAACGACCAATTTTTTGGTAATAACGTCGAAATTTAATCCCATCACTTGTACTTTCTACAAAATTTTTTTCTTTTAGTCAAATAAAAAAAGTCAAGTCAAAATTTCAGAGTAGTGAATCAGAATAAATTAGGAATATTTAAAATAAAAACGAACAAGATGAAAAAAATTAGATTCAATTTCCGAATGGGAAAGAAACGATTTTTTCATTTTATAAAAAGAAAAAAGGTGTTAAAAAAAACCATTAAGTTTTAAAAAAGGAACGGTAAATAAAGGGGAAAAATAAAAAAAAAAGGGAATCATGAGTTGGCATAAATAATAAAAAAACTTTCAAAACAGATGATATATTCGAATAAAAAGGGCGAATGTAAGGTCATACAAAGTGTAACGAGGGGGAATAAAAAAGGGAAAATGATAAAAATAAGTAATAAAATACTTTACAAAAAACCGAAAAAATTTGGGAATCTATGATAAAATTAATCTGAATAAAAAAAAAGAACGATAGTTTAAAAAAGGGGAGTTGGAAATATAAAATAAAAAAGCTTTAAAATGATTATGAAATGTGTAAAATAAATTACATTAAATCAAATAAATAAAAAAAAAGGGTTTGGGCTAGAGAAAGAAATTTACAAATGGCTAGGATTGATGATAAATTATTAAAAAAATTAAAAAAAATTGGGAAAAAGTCAAAACAAGTAGAACAATTCAAAAAAATTTAGGAACAGCCAACAACTGGGAACAACAAAATAAATTAGTACGGTCAAATCAAATAGCAACAAGTCGAAAAAAATTTTAAAAAAAAGCCCAAAATAGAAAATTTAAATGTAAGAACTTTCGGAATAAATAGAAAGAAATTTTCAAAAAATTTAAAGGGAAATTTTCAAATAAACCTTTTATGTTGGAATAAAGATAATATTTCATAATATATATGTAACATTTGTAGTAATAAAGAAGAAGATTAAAAAAACTGGGAAAAGTCGTAGAATAGGATTAGTAAAAATTGAATAAAACCAGATGAAGAAAAAAAACCAATCACCAAAAAACAATAAGGAAATGAGTCGTAATGAATAAGGAACACACAAAATTTAAATCAAGAACCAACGCAAAAAGAAAATAAAGACAAATATTCTGGATAAAAAAGGGAGAAATGAATGAGAATAATAAGGAAAAACCTTTTTGAAAAACCCAGGGGAAAAACAAAACAAAAAATTTGAATAAATAAAATAAAATAAATAAAATTAAACGGAAAAGGAGCCCTGAGTAAATAAGGGAGATCCGTAAAAATAAAAATGAGAAACATTTTGGAATAAACAATTTTTTGTGGGGAATAAATAAGGATCAAAGTAGAATGATTTAAAACAATTGGGATTAATTTTATTTTAGCACTCGGTCTTATGCTCTTTGGATTAGTTTTTTACTCTATGATTAATTACGCAAAATTTTGGGGTATAGGTTTTATTAAATTTTTAGCCAAATGTCCCCCAGCTTTTGGGGTGAAAAACCCACCTTGACTACACCTACACCGATATTAAACCCTCGTCCCCCCTGGAAAAAAAAAAAAAAAAAAAAAAAAATTAGTTTTTTTAATTAAATATATATTCCCCCCTACTGTTGATTAAAAAAAAATAGTTTAAAAATTTCATCTAGCTCATTTGCACGAGGAAACTTAATCTCGGGCCCTCGGGGTTTAGATAGGCACTTATACTTAACCTCCCTCGGACTCCGGGAAATCCATTCAGGTTAAAAATTTATATAAATTTTGTTTTGTTTAAAGCTATAATTATTATATCACAATCTTAATTCAATTTTAAAATCATTCGAAACAAAAAAAAAAAAAAACCTTTTTTTCCTTACATTTTAAAAAGGAAAAATAAAACCAACATATATACCTAATCCAACCACGTACAAAATTAGGCACAAAAATTTTTTATTATTCCCCCTTAACACAATTAACTTTTTTGAGTCAAACAAATAGCCACACTGCCCAGCCACCATTATTTCCCTTTTTTTTTTTTAAAAAACCCATCCTCATCCCGCAATAAAAAAAGAAAATGAAACTTTCACCCTAACCATCTGTTCGAAAACCTCATGAAAAAATTTCTCTTTATTTTACTAAAAAGGTTTCAGTCCTCCCCTTTTAAAAAAGTTTTTTTTTTTTTTTTTTTTTAAAAAATAATGTTTTTTTTTTTTTTCTAAATTGTAAAGTGTTTACATCCGGCATTAATACACTTCTTTTAAACCCAGCCAATAACAAAACAAAAAAACCTTCCAATACCGCCAAAGGGGTGATACCATTTGAAGTAAAAATTTTGTTGAATAGTACTATGGATATTGAAATAGATTATAATTAAAAGGGGGAGGGTTTTTTCTTTGCACAGATTTGCCCCCTAATGTTCAAAATTTAGTTTTAGTATTGAAAACTGCTACTGGAAACTTCCCCACCCTTTTGGTGCACAAAAGTGGTGGGATTAAGGTCCATTGTCTAACGATTTTTCCTTTCTTCTAAACTTTGGCACCGTTGAATCCTTGCGGTAATTTCCGGAAATGTCTTCATTTAACCCTTACATATTGGTTTTTATAGTTTTAAAAAACGCGCACTTGACTTATGTCGGTGTCCCGCAACCAAAGGACAAATTAAAACACTCTCCCGGGTTTAAAACCGCACACACCACTTTGAGCAAATTCAAAGGCACTCAGTTGTCCTCCGGGTGAAACATTTGTCACTACCTTTGGGTTTTTTACATAACTTTTTTTTTTTACAAACATTTACCAAAAAGTTACATGGCTAATGCTTCCCTTTATATATATAAGCTGTTAGCATTCTTTACCTACATAAAATTAAATTTTACTAACACAAAACAAAACTACCCTCATTACATTGAAACAAAACCACATTTTAGCAAAGACTGACATATTAAAATTTTATTTTACCCTCTTTAACAAAACCCAAAAGTTTTTTAAATATTAAATAGTAAGGGGTGGCAAAGGTTAATGAAACAATCGTGTTACAATTAACCCTCCTTTTGCAATTAAAGGACAATTGTTCCAAACAAAAAACAACAACTCGTGAACTCATCCAAATGGTTTTTTCCCTGAAATGTACGGCCCCCAATCACTTAAATTGCCCCCACTAAACCACCCTAACTGTTTGGGACTAAAGCCCCCTAGGTTTTCTATTACACCACTGGCGCAATCTGACTCTCATAATATGAATTTCAATTTTTAAAGTGAGATTATCAAACAATCCTCTCCCAGGTGATCTACTACACAATGAGAAAATTAAAAAATTTAAAAATAAAAATTTCAAACATTAGTTGATTTATAAAAAAAAAAAAACCTTTTTAAAACCCCTGAATAAACAAGACAACAATGACACAATATATTAAATAATATAGATTTGACATAACTTTTCAATGAAATTATAGGTTGTTTAAAAATAGACATACAAAATTTTTATAAAGTGCCCTTTCAAAATTTAAAGGGCCAACCATGGATATACGGGGCCTTTTTTCACATAAATATAAAGTACTTTCAAAGGTGCACACGTAGATTTTTAAACTTCATAGGGTGTTTTAAAAAAATACAAGCGAAAAAATAAAAGGACATTTACAAATGTTGTCTGTTATAAGATAAGGGAAAAACTTCCCTCGTTCCTGTCTGCAAGGAGCGTAATGACGGAAACCAGGCCACATTGCTGGGGCCTGCTTATGGCACTAATTGGTGAAATCAAAAGTTCCGTGAGTCCTCTTCTCACTTTGGGGCTACACATCTCAAGTAACGTACATACAGGGAAACACCAAGCCCTATCATGGGGAAACAATTGCGATAAATTTCATGGATTTAACTTTTTTTTCTTAAAATAACTTCATTATACTAAACGAAAATGCTTAAAACGTATTAGACCTCGCCCATGTTACTTGTCTGTTTCCCATACAGAATAAGGAATGACTTGGTTTTGTGATTTTTATTTTTACTCCAGAAAACCCACTCTTTTTCTCTTTTCCCTCTAACAATTTTTTCTTCTACATTCAAAAAAAAAAATAAATAACCTTAAAAGTTTCACCATAAAACTTTTAATAATTCTCGATGCTATTCATTTCCAAAAAAAAGGGGGGTGGGTTCCTGCCCTTTCACAATTTAATTTTTCAGTGACTATCACAATCGCCCACTAACAGCCCCCACACAGAGGACTACCCT
The DNA here is from genome assembly GCA_039000515.1 of Timema cristinae. Classification (NCBI taxonomy): domain Eukaryota; kingdom Metazoa; phylum Arthropoda; class Insecta; order Phasmatodea; family Timematidae; genus Timema; species Timema cristinae. The sequence goes on from JBCFYV010001640.1 coordinate 5,921, forward strand.
TTAATGTTGACGCGGGTTATAACCATTATCATATATTTTAAATACTCACAGGATTTTCTCCTCTCATTTTTGTGGGCACATTCTTATCTGTAGGTCTTCGGGATGCACCTTTCTTCACAGGGGGTTTTTCCCTTAACTTCTTGACGAATACTTTAAAAATAACAAATAATCTTTTTTACTGATTGTCGAAAAGCCATTAAAATTTCTTAATTAATAATTGTGGAAAATGCCCCCTTTCCACAAACAAAAAAAAAATTTTCTCCACACTTTTTTTTTTTATCTTTTTAAACTTCCTTTTAGATTGATCCCTGATTTGTATAAACGGTTTTGTACCTTCCAACCTTGAAAAAAAAGCCCGGCAATTTTTTGGGACGCTGGGAATTGTTTTTTCCAATCTTCCAGGAGTTTCTATTTTCTTCTTTTTTTTTTTTATTTTTAAGGGGTTTAATTGTGTAGCCGCTTTAATTAAAAAAGGTAACCACATTGTTGTGTCTTTCCAACCGCCACCATGCGGCGGGAACTCGTAGAGAAAGTCCCCCTCATTTCCCCCGAGAGGGGGCTCACAAAAGGGGTTTGACCAGCCCTTAATTTTAACTTTTAAATTTTGCTTTAAAAAATAATTGAATGTTTTACTAATACAAATCATAATCGCCTTTTTTAAATATTGGTATCAATATTGTTTTCCCCATCCCAAAATTTTTGAAGTCAAGTGATATACATTTAATTATTTTTACAAAATTGGGGCTAACTTTTTCTGTTTTTCTGACTGACAAACAATCGATACCGTTTTTAAATTTTAAAAATTAAACATTTACATCCTTAAAGATAGAACAAACAGCAGCAATTTTAACTGACTTGTCCTATTTGCTCCTAAATCAATAGACATCCAGAAAAATCCTTAAACTTCTAACAAAGCTCTGGGCACGTCGGATTTCCGACATCCCATTTCTTCCTTTTGATTTAGAATTCTTCCCTAAGATCTACACCAAGGGTGTTAACTTTTTCTTGACATCAAAAATGCTCCCAGAGTGTGGAACCTGCGCCGGTCTGGGTGCCTACATCGCAGGTAAAACATTTCCCTTTTTGACAATTACATTTACTAAACCCGGGTTGAGGATGATGATAAACCAGGGGTTGCTTCCCTTGATAACTGGACCCATTTTAGCTGGTACCCTATTGAGGGTTCGTCTGGGACGGTTGAAATGGGAGGGGAGTTACTCCTAGACCAAAGCCCCTGTCTTTGTCCCCTAAGGGTGGTTTCTAGGTTGGGGGAAAAGGTCCGTTGACTGCCCCTTTTTGTCTCTTACCTCAAGGTTATGATGGGATTTTTCCCCCGACCTCTCCCGGGATTTTGGGTGCTCGTCGGGCCCCCCAAACTAAACTAGGGCCTGAAGGTCGCGAGGGGTCTATCCTCCTCCACCCCCTGGGGATGTGCCCCATTGAAACTTGTAGAAGGGTCCTCCCCGCTTTTTCCACGTTGGGCCTCCTATAAGCGGGAACTAAACGGCCTACTTTTTCCCAACGCCTACCTTTCCAAGGCCCAAGCGCTGCAGCCGGCCCTAAACCCTAAAAGGGGGTTGTGTAATCCCACCAACATTCCGGTCCCCGTATGGGTATTATCGTGACCATATATAAAAACCAGAGTCACTGAGGTTCGACTCGAAATTCCCTATTTTTAAATCACTCGGCAAGGTAACCCTCCAAGTCCCTTCCGTTCTCATAAAAACCTTTGACGCATGAAATTTTAGCCCTCATTTGCCGGATCCCACACCCCAAAAAACTTGCTAGGAATGGGGTTCGAAACTCCCCCCACCTTGACTTTCGCGCACAAACCGACCACCAGGCAAATGTCACCAGTGAGAAAAACTCCCCCCCCAACCTTATTTTTCCTTATCTTTTAGTCGACCCCTTAAAAAAGTTCCTCCAGAGTTTGAGGGGCAAGGGGATCCTGCCCACTCCTACGATTGAATTTAGGGATCTATCCCAAGGGCCCGGTCTCCAAAAAGGGTAAACAAAATGAAAAAATGGACTTAAGTCGCCAACCCCCTCCTAACCTGACCTGGTCTGACAACCCCCTCAAGCGGTTCTTTCCATTTTTACCTCCTCGGCTGTATCAGCAACCTCTGACCAACACCACCGGGGTTTCGGCTAAATCCCGGTTCTTGTCCTTCATGAGCCAACGTAGAGTTCAGAATCCCCAGTTTTGTCTACTCTCGTTTCCTGTGCGAAACCCTAGCTTAGTCTATTCAATCCTTCCTCACTGTGCACCTCTGTTTTTGCTTTGGCCCAAAACCCTTTTGGGTTTGACTCCAAGGTCGGCTAAAGCTCACCCCTTGACTCCAGGATCTCTTTCTTAACACTGGCCACTCCTCCCCGAACCGTCTTCAGTGGCCTCAACTCAACCCCAAAAAGTCGCCCGGGTTTTGCCATTGGCTGAAAACTTTTCCCCTACGACCTTTAATAAACCAGTGACCAAAATCTCACGGGGGGTTTCCTCCTTTTAGAAACGAGCTTTCCTGAGGACTAACGCCCTTTTCCCTCACTCCATAACAATGGGGATACCCGCCATAAGGCCCAAAACGGGGGGTACTATGGGGAATTTCCAAAGGGGAAAGGGAGGGATTTTGTCCCCGTCGGTGCGGACCCTCAAAATAAGTTTGGGGAGTCGTCGCTAAAATCCTCAACCAATTTGGTCCCAAACACCTTTCCCCTCTTGGTGCAGGGGTACAGCACATCCCCAACCCTACTCAATTGATTGTAAAACCATTATTGTGGTAAAACCTCAGCCTCAAAAATTTTATCTTGACTGTCCCTTCCCTACTTTCAAAAAAATACCCTTTCCCTGCCATAAACCAAAACCACATTTTAAAAATACTATTCTCTACCTAACCTTATTCAAAACCCCAGTTGGGCGCCACTGTAAAAAAAAAAAATAAAAAAAAAAAAAATTATTTTTTAATTAAATAATATTTCTCCTAGTTGTATGTAAAAAAAAATAGTTCAATTTCTCTAGCTCAGTTGCACGGGGAAAACTTAATCTCGGGCCCCTCTGGGTTTAGATGGGCCTTATACTTAAACCTCCTGCGGAGCCCCGGGTAAATCACATATCTATTTTTAACATATTTAATAACAATTGTTTTTGTTGTCAAAGCTATAATTATTATATCACAATCTTATTCAATTTAAATCATTCATAACAAAATAAAAAAAAACCTTTTTCCTTACATTTTAAAAAGGCAAAAAAAAACCCAACAATATACCAAAGTCCAACCACGTAAAAAAATTATGGACAGAAAGTTTATTATTTCCCTTAACACAATTAACTTTTTTTTGAGTCAAACAAAATAGTCAAAACGCTCACAGCCACCTATTATTTACCTTTTTTTTTTTTAAAACCATCCTCAGCCCGCAATAAAAAAAGAAAATGAAATTTCCCTCCCCCAAACCCATCTGTATCGAAAACTGATCATATGTACATATCTTTTTTAAATGTTTACTGAAGGAATGCATGCCTCAAAACTCTTCAAGAAATAAAATCCTTTTGAAACTTTCTTTAAAATCTTAAACGGTAAAAAGTGGAACCACCTTTTTTTTTTTCTTTCTAATGATTGTAAAGTTTTTACATCCGCATTAATACCTTTTTTTAAAAACCCTACGCCAAATAAAAAAAACAAAATAACCTTTCCAATACACCCCAAAGAGGTGATACCATTTAGAATAGTAATATTGTTGAAAAGGACGAGATGATTGTAAATAGGATTATAATTAAAAAGGGAGGTTTTTCTTTGTCACCCCCCTTTATGGGGTTTTTTAGTCTACCATCTTAGTAGTGCTTTTATCCCAAACTTACACTGAAGCGTTTCACAACCTTAAATTTAGCAACCCAAACGATGTTAAAATTTGTGTGCAAGATTTCAAACTTTTAAAGTTACAAAAAAAAATTTTTCAAAAGAGGTGTTTAAAAGAATGGGTGGGGCAGGTAAAAGCCACATACATAACCAAAAATTTTCATTTACTCTGCCAATTTATCTTGTTGATTCCCCCAGTAAATCTTACAGAAATAGCAAAAATTTTTGTTTACTTCTATTAAACCCCCTTTTTACTCACCTCATTCCAAAAAAATCCTTTTTTCCAATACAAAAAAAAATGTAGGGAAATAAATTATTTAATGTTGAAAGAGCAAATTTTACACTATGAATTTTAAAACAGGAAATTTGAAAGGTGAACATTATATTAACTATTTTTTGGTTGATTGTATACGATAAAAAACTGTGCAAAATAAAAATATATACCAAAATTTTTATGAATATGTGTGTCCGCTCTTCTCACTGGTTAATCCAAGATTTTTTTAAAGAAATTTAATAAAAAAAAAAAGCTTAACTGTTAAATTTTATAAAAACTTGTAATTTGTTACCTTTTATTAATGTTGAACTTCAAAAATATTTTTTTTAACCATTACATACTACCACTCGATGCACTAAAAACAAGAAAACAAAACAACAAATAAAAAATTATAATTATTTTTTTTTTTTGAATCACTAAAAAGCTTAACTTTTGTAAAGCATTAAAAACAATTTTTTTTCAAAAAACCTTATAGGAGTTTAAGTGATTAGCATAGATCAAAAGAAAACAACTTTTTTGAAAAATTCAAAGGTATGTGCCCCATTTCATGATGAATTAGAATGAAAATTAAATAAAATATATTTTCAAATAATTCACTTAATCAGTTGGCCCCAGCCCCCACATACTTTGGGGAGGCTTTCAATCAAACGAAAAAAATAAATTTTTGACAGATTAGCGGGTTGGGGTTTGCACAGACATAACCCCTTGGGGCGATAATATTTGTGAATATTAAATCGTTAGAAATTATTTGGGAGTATTTTATAGAAACCAGGGTTTTAAAATTGAAAATGGTATTAAAGCAATATATTTTTTTTTTTTCAATATTTTAATTTTGTGTGCAAAGGAAACTTTTGAATAAAAAGGTTTAAGTAGAAGCCTTTTCTTAAATTGTAGCCAAAATTACATTCACACTCTTCAATTTTAAATATTTTAGTTATATTTCATATTTTTAAAAATTTTTCATTAACATTTTTTGTAGTGTTGCCGAAAAGCGGGTGTCAAATACAGTTGCCCTCCCCCCCTTGGGTTCACCAATGCTTACAGAAAAATAAGGGGTTAAATATTTACAATAACCAATGACAAGCAAGAGTATTAATAAAGAAAATCTCCCCTTGTTAGAGCAACGCATCTAAAAAATTTCTGGAGCAAATTCTCAAGTTGGAAGATTTTCGTTTTTTCCAAACGCATTGGGTGTGATAATTAGTTTTTAAGAAAAGTTGTAATTCCAACGTGGTTGGACACCCACCTATACCCTCCCCCCAAATTTTTGATGGTTCTCGATCCATGTACCACTTCAAAAAACTCTTTTTTCTTTTTTTTTTTTTTTGTGTATTTTTCCTTTTAATTACACCTAGCTAAATGAATTTTTATTTTCTTTTATGCATTCAAAATTTCTATACCACTTTAAACCCCCGACATTAATATAAATTTTAAATTTTCTAAACCATGCAAACCATTACAATTGGGACCGCCGAGTTCCGGGTTTGTTTCCCGGGGCGCTTCCAATGTTTTAAAGTATTCCAGATTATCTGGGACAGTGGGTTTGAAAAATTTTTGACTCAGCCTAATGTAAAAAAAAGGCCTATTGAATAAAAAGTAGGGGCTCCGGGTATAAAAAACCAAGTTTAAGGGCTAGAGCGTGTAAAGCTGAAAACAGAAACCTTCTATCCGCAAGAGTTGGCATTAATTAGCCAAACAGTTTGCGGCCACCGATAGGTATATCCAGAATATTCCGAGCCAGACTACTTTTTTACATTTTGAGTATGGTAATCACTTGTGGATAAATAAAAAATATGAGAGTAGGGTACCAAAAATTTCCGAGATAGCAACAGTTAAGGGGAAAAAAAAATAACCGAAACCACATTTTATAATAATTTCTTTAAACTTCATTTGAAATTTTCCCCTTTTATTTCTTGACAACGGTAGTTAGGGTCCCAGCCCAAAAAAATTCCTTGCAACTTTAAATACAGCATACCTAAAATTTTCTCAGAATACCCACGCATTATTGAATATTAATGAATAAAATGACATTGAAAAGTACATTTCTCCCTACATCTAAAGTGATAAAAAAAGAAAACAAACAAAAAATGGGTTAAAAAAATCAGGTCAATGCAACCAGTGTGGCAAAAACCCCCCGGCCCGGGGCTGCATTTGTTCCACTGCAACACGCTGGGGCAAGTACACCAGGGATCAAAATTAGTTACAGGGGAAAATAAAGCAAAATAAAGCAAAAAATGATCAAAAAACACAAAAGTCAATCAAGGTATTAATTTTAAGAATAGGGGGGCGAAAACTTAGGTCTGGCACTCTTTTTTACTCACGGTGAAACAAAAGGATTTTTTTAAAATTTAAAATTTAAAAATAATATATATTAAATATCTTAGATTAAACTGCTGGGAAGTAAAATGTGTAAAAAAATTTTTCCTTAAGAACATATGCATTTTTTTTATTTGAAATGGGTTTATGACTTTTATACCATGACCACACTTGCCCCGTGGCTACGCTTACACTATTTTCACACTACTTTAAAAATATTTGATTTTGTAAATTTCTTACACAGGCCCTTGGAGGGGCAAAATCATTTAAAAACTAGAGATTAGCGTCTAAAATCCCCCATTTCCGAATATTTCAAATCCCATGGTATTTGAAAAATTAAAATTTGTAAAAACTAAAACCAACCCCAAAACAATGGAAAGGGTGAAAATTTTGGCCTTAAAGGTAAGCGGGTATACATCCCCCATTTTTAAAAAGGGCACAAAATAATAAAAAACTTTTTAGTTTAATATGCTTTATATGGGCCTATTAAGTTATATATGATTTTTTCATAATGGTAAAAATATGAACCAATTTTTGCTGTGTTAAGTAAGTATAATTTTAATTTTTAATTAAAATATAAAATTTTGGGAATTATACAAATATAAGTTTCTTTAGAGTATCTTTTTATACAGAAAGCCCCCGGCACAACCTGGCACAACATTGCCCGATTTCCAAACAAAGGGCTTTCTGCAATATTTAAGGTAACTTTTTTTTTTTCCCTGCCTTTGCTCTGTGTACAAATATGACATTTTTTCCCTTTGTCTTGGTTTTCATGATCTATTAGGGCCTGATTTCCCTCTGGTAGATTTATATCTCCTGATGTGGATCTCGATTGCTCTGGGAATTTTCAGATAGATCCCATTACAGATTACCCTCTTGTACTTGCACTAGCTGTTTAAAAAAGTGAATCGTTGTGTTTTGGTTACCTTTCCACTGGTTTAAACCATACAACAGTAATATTTTTTTCCCACCACAATGATCAAGCATGGCAAATAAATCTGCATGGGGCCATCTCTTATTTTTTCGGATGTCGAAAATGTAGCACATATTTTAAAAAACAGTCATTCCTTTTTTATTTCTGCTGACGATATCTTTAGGTCGGGGCTTATCGTTTCTTCAAAATTTCACACTTGGTGCAGGGAGATACTAAGACGACATTCTTTTTCTTCTTGGGAGAATATAAACTGGGATTTTGGGTCTGGTAAAACCCAAAAACAAAGCATTGATCCCCCTCTTCTGAAAAAATTTAGGAAAAATTTCTTTTTTTTTTTTATGGTGTGCCTACCATTGTAATTTTAGGTCCGCAGCTGCGGCTAACAAGGGGAATAGGGGGGAACCAGCTATCACAATTAAATTTCTTTAGAGCCGATATGTTTTCATTAGCTTACGCACGTAATACTCTGGTACCAACTCTTTTAAATTTGAATCATTGTTTTTGTCCGGTAAGTATTGCATCACACATATAGTAGTTTAGTAAATTCACATGTTTAACTTGAAACCGAATCGACCCTTTTTTTGGGGCATGTACATAAAAAGGGGGGCAATGGACTTTGTTTGAAACCAAATTGCTCGTCTAGCCTACGTTGGACCTTTAAAAATCTTCACAATGGTAATGAAAATACCCAAAATCCTGATATGGTTTTTTATCATCTACTACCCTTCTTGGTCTATTTTGCTTATCATAAAACGTAAGAAATTTTCAAAAAGCGAAAACATTACTTTGACAAGTCCCCTAAAAAAACCCTTCCCACAAATGTTGTCAAAAAAAAGTTGCAGAATTTTTTAAATTTTCTTCAATTTTAAAAAGTAGATATTTTACAAAAAAAATTTCCACTGAACAAATCCCCAAGCTTTTTTTTGGTTCCTTAAATTTTCTTCCTCTTGTTTGGGTCCCGGCCATTATTAATACATTTCGTGCAATGGGCCTACCTCGCTGCTTGGAGTGAACCCTCCAAAGGGGAAACCCTTCCCATTCAAGACAAAAGTCCCATTTGAACGTAAACATAATTGTGTTTTTTATATCAATAAAAAAAAAAGAAAAATAAATACGAGAAAAGGGGTTTTTTTTAAAGGGAAAGGTGGGGTACAAACAGTCCATGGGGTATTTGTTTACAAAAATATTTCCAACTACCTTAAGCAAGATGTCAGGGCCCAAACGCATCCATTGAAGGTCAAAACCCCCACCACCAAGCCGGAAACATTAAGAAATAAGCTGGGTGTGCATACCCCACCTTACATTCTAGGGTTAAGTACTTTGACTAACAGTTCTCATCATGCAACCAAAAAAGGTCGAAAGAGCCTTCTGGGGTTTTTGCCCCATACTACAAAGATGGTACTAAAACTTTCTCTTTTATTCAATAATAATTCAATTTAAAACTTTTTCTTGCTTCTTTTTTTAGTTGCATGAAATATAAAATTGCTTTAAATATAAATATTTTCTGGTGAAGCTTCAAGGGCCTACCGCCACGTTCGGGGTTTTCCATTTCATAAATTCAAATAACCTTATATCAAGGTTGTTCCCCCAAACCATTTAAAATGCTACGAAACATTAAAATATCAATCAATTTTTTAAATAAAAAGTTGTGAAGGGGGTATAAAACCCCCAAAAAATTATTTCCCTAAAAAAATTATCCCTTTGGAATGTGTTCATCCAAAACAATTTTAGCAAATAAATCCCATTTCCATCATTTTTTGAGAGAAAAAGCACCGGGACAAAGCCCCCCTAAAATCAAATTTTCCTAGACAACCCCTATCAGAAAGTGTGTCCATCCAAATGATTTTTTGAAAGAAATCACTACCACTTCATTTTAAGGGTGAGTTTCACGCGGGAAGATAGACCCCTCCCCTTAAACCCACCCCCCAGACATTAGATTTTCTCAAAACACTTTTAAATTTAAAGTAATTCCAAACCAAAATTTAACTAAAAACAATCTTCTTAATTTTCAAATGTGTTTTCCCTGGGGTGGAAACCCAACTTATTTAAAATGAAAGAATTTATCTCACCAACATTTTCAAATGACGGTTCACCTATTTTTTAAAAACGTGAAAATCTTTTGTCTCTTTAATGAGGGAACTTCAGATATTCCAATAAGAAAGGGGCACAAACCCCTTTTAAAAATTAAAAAGCGGGGAAAATTTTAGGGGACGGTCCACAAAAAATAATACCAAACTGACTTTTCTATGGCCTTATATTTGGGGAGGCTAGAGCAATATCTCTTTTTTTTTCACAAAACCCCCGGCCCAACCCCCGGATATTTTTTAATAATCCCCTATTTATAATTACATTATTTTTTCTTACCACTCAAAAAATAAAATTAATAATTGTGGTTTTTTGAATCTTTTTCCCTTTTTTTTTTAAAATATTTGTGAGGTGTTAGTAATGGGCCCCCTTGGCAGCAAGTTCGTTTTAGTTTTCGTTTCCCCGGGGGAAAATTAACAATTTAAAGGGGGTCCCTGGTACTTACATTTTGGAAAAAAAACTTAGATTTGTAATTACATAACTGTGGGATTTTTTTTTCTTTCCTGATACTTTTTCAGTCAAATTTTTTTTCGTTTAAATCTTTATTTTTTATAAATTCTTCTCGGGGTCCTCTCAAAATTAGAGTTTTGTGACCCGCCACATGAGGGTTGCCGGTGGATAGTCAAACCAAAACCCGGGGGATTGAAAGGAAGATGATTTTTTTTTTTTATTTTTATTATTTCTGGCGATATTTTTTTTTCCCGGAGGAAGACTAAATTTTTTTGTAATTGTTTTAGTAATCATAATTTTGTTATTGTTAATTTAAGCGTTTTCCCTAATGTTTTACTTTGGGAAAAAAGGCTATATTAGGAGTTTGGGTTTTTTTTTGCGTGAACTTACCCCCACCTTTTTTGGGGGAAATTTGGGGGAAGAAACCGGGAAAAGGGTCCGGGTGGAGGGTTTCCGGGAAGGACATTGGGTTTTTAATTAGGAGGTGAGAGACGGCTGTTTTTGAGTCCGCCCCCCTCCAAGGCAATCTACACATATTAAAAAACTATTATTGCCGTTTAAAAAGGGCAGACCGAAGTAAAGCGGAAAAAAAGGTTTTTTTGTTGTTTTTATTTTTTGGGGTTTTGGTAAATTCTCCAAAAAAAATAATTTTTTTTCACGCAAGGGAAACGTGTGTTTTTGGGTACCTTTTGGGGATTCCCTGACTACAACAAAAAACGTAAATCGTGACCTGGGCCTGTTCAGGCAAACTTCATTATTTTTTTTTTTTTTTACTTGTAACATTTTTTCCTCCTGAAATTTTTTAAAAAAATTTTCAGATCACCCAGAAAGTAAGTGTTTTGGGCCCGTGACCAGAACTAAAGTATCAACCCCCAACTTCTCCCAAGGGGTAACTCATATATTTTATATTCAAACTAAACTTTTAATAGGTTATTTTTAAAAAACAAAAGGAAAACTAATAACGGTAAAATTTTGTTGTCATAGAAATTTCCATTTTGGGAAAAGTTCATTATTTGGGGGGTTTTTTAAATGAAATAAAATTTAATATTATTATATTTTAATTGGGCGAAATTGGGAAATTTTTTTTCAATAACCCTCACTGTTTTTTTAGGTAAATAAAAAAATTTTATGAAAAACAACAGACCCTTTGAAAGAGGGGAAAGTTACTTTTTGTATATTAGTGGGCCGCTGGGGAGGTAGGTACAATATTTTTATTACATATAAATAAATCAACCCTATTTTTTTGACCATTATATACATTATTTCTCCATTAGTTGTTTCAAAATATTTTTAAATAATTACATATTTTCTTTTTTTTTCCTTTCTTAGTGCTAAATGTATTTTTGTACAGGTTGTTTTTTTTCCTGCTCTCCGAAACCTAAGCTGGGTATTCTTTAACAAGTACATTTTATTTTTTATTTTTTTTTTTGTAAAGGTTCCATAATTCATGGGGCAAAAATGGACTGGGTTGGGGGGGTCGTTTAACGTACATTGCTTTAATTTGATGGTCAAAACCCAAAATTCCTTCCACTGCACCCCCAAAGTTTTACCCAAAAAACCACTTAGAAAATTAATATTAGTCCCTTAGTAATTTTTTTTCAGGTCTTTCTCGTCTATTAGAGGTACCTTCAGGTTAATGACAAAATTGTTTAAATGGCTGCCTAACTGGGGCTTTTTTGATGTATTTTGGGCGGTTGGGTTGTGTTTGATATTGGTTTTAAAAACCAACTTTTTGGTCATTTTGGAAGAGTAAAGGGACATAATTTTTTTGGGGGGCATGGACCAAAAAAGGGATTCAACCAGGCCTTACTCCGGAACATTGGGACGTTGGACCGGGGAAATTTAACAGGTGGTTGAGCCCCGATACTTTCATGAGATAGAGAGTGAGCCAACGGGGCAGGGGCGGTTACTCAAAGCAAGACCACACCAAAAGACTACCAACTTAAAAGCCAAACACGAATTGACGGGAAAACTGCCAATAACTAGCTGAGATACTTTCTTGTTACAAAATTAACAACCACCAACAACCTTGCTGCTAACCAACAACAACAGAGACACATAAAAACACCACATTTGGACTTACAACCTTTAAGGGGGGAATTTACCACTGATTGTAAAGAAGGGGAAACTTCAAAGGGTAGAATGGGAAACCTCACACAGACACTAAAACCCCGGGTTTTTTCCCCGGTCAAGCAAAGGAAAAAGGGGAAAACCCAACCACATGGGTCCCCCCTTTGGGGGTCAAACCCAAAAATCAGTCGAACTCCGAATCAAACAACAGGATGCACAGATTTTAGGAAGGGTTACTCCAAAACAGAGAGTCAAGCAGTGAGGGAGACCCAAAAGGGAAGCTTTTAAGTTGTAAACGATGAGTTTCGACACGCAGGTGACAAAAGACTTTGGTTTGGGGGTCCAAGCTAATTTGCGGGGCGAGTCAGCGATACTGCAGGGGGGGAAAAAGGCTATGCAAGAACAGTAGAGCATTTCACTGAACCGACTTTTCGGGTAGCGCATGAAATAGTTATCCCCCGCGCTTATACATTGTTGTCGGCAAAGGGGGCTCGAAATCCAGTTGCCCAATTCCAACGGTAGAGTCATAGAGGACCGTGAGCTCTGGGACCTCGAAATCTATTTTAAGGGCAACACCTTTCTACCGGGCAAAGTTAGGCAAATGGAACTCACTCGTGGGGAACGCATCACCATGGTGGGCAGTCAAAAAAGATTATAACAACTGGGGTGATTTAAGGCCATTTTTGGTCAGCAGATACAGGGTTTAAAAAGCGAGCCAAGCTTTATGCATCCCCCTACACGAATCTACAGGGGACTTTGTAAAATACCTTGCTGACACTACTCAAAAGCCGGGATTTGAGTCACAAAACGAGTCAGAGCTCATTTAATAGACTCAACATTACCCCTCAGGGTCAGAAAAGCGTAATGCAGCTACGGAAACCTAAGAGGAATAGAGCATTTTTGTTTAAAGTTGACGTTTGGAGGGGCCACCGGGAAAAGAAATCTAATGCCACCCAGGTCACCGCCTTAAGGTTTTGCAAACAGGGATAGGCGGGTTTTGTATCCCCCCCCGACCAGGTGAAAATTTTAGAAGGGAGCGAGGGTTTTAGGGAAACATCAAATAGGTCAGGGAAAAGGGGCAGGGTCCCAAGCATCCCGAAGATGCCCCCTTAACAATAGGCCACCATTGAGTTGGGAAAGGGGACCCCATAGTAATCGGATCAACCCCATGAGAGGGGAGGGCAAGTTCTATGGGAGGTTTCAAGGGGAAACCACAAAAGTTAAACCTCAGCAAACCCCCCAAAAACTATCCCCATCCAGAGGAAGCCAATAAAGAAATGGCTACACCCCAGGGGGGCCAAAAAACCCCCCCCCATTTTGACAATAACGCCATTTTGAACAGGGGGGAAAATTTTTTGCATCTCCGAGGGGGACGCGGAGTTGTTGAAGGCGATGGAAAGGCCCGTCCATTTTTTCCTCCCGATGATGAAAATTTGGGGGTTTCAAGCAGAAATCCCCCATACCCTTCAAATTTTGATTTCCATAATAAATAATAATAATAAAAATAATAATACAATAATAAATATCATGCGCTTACAAAGAGTTTTGGGTTTTATGATTTAAGTAGTATTCGCAAATGGATTAGGAATTGGGTAGATTGAAAAAGAGGAAGTGAACCCCTATTTGCAAACGCGAAGTGGAAAACCATTTTAAAAAAAAAACCATCGGGGATTATTTTAGAAAAATTGATCCATAAACAATTTTAAATTAAAAAAAAAAATGTTGGGGGTTGTAAAATGAAAAAGAATAAAAAATTTAATACCTTATCCTTATCCATAACACAGCGTCTTTTTATTTAAAAAACCCCATAGTTTCTTGTCGAACAATGGGGATACACATTAAACCCGGAATGTGGCCAAAGCCCCGGGCCCAACCCGTAAAAAACACAAGGGGTGGAGCACTATAATATAGCCTTAGAAATTCCCAATCCCCTGAAAAACTGAAAGCTCAAAAACTGATGGAAAAACTCAAAATTTTTGGGAAGTTGGTTCGGTTTTATGTTCCATACAAAGGGAAGATTTATTCACAAAATTTTCTATCCGATTATACGTACTAATGCTATTTAGGAAAAGGCCCTAAGTATAGCCTACCCCGGATTTAACCCCATCTCCGACATCAGCAGTCTAGTCTATTGGGGGAATGACTTCATATCTTTTAAACTGAAGCAGTACTATATTTTATAAACGTTTTGCTTCTCCATGTAACAATTTAAATTTAAAATTTTACGATTAAAACACCATAGTAAAATAACAATGGGAATTTAAGGGGAAGAATATATATATTGTTCCCTTCCCGCTGTTTCTTTTTCATTTCTGCTTCCTTACTTTCCCTAAAAACATCCAAAAATGCCTTTGAAAGATTTAATGGCTGTGAACTTACGATTATGAAACAAGAAACAAAAAAATCTCGTAAACATGTATAATCCACCATTTGCTTCCCCCCCGAAGGTAAAAGGTTTTTCCTTCAGCAAACAAAAACAACGTTCGGGAAATTTCGGTTTTTGATAATCTGAGCTATTTTGGGTTTTTGTAGATTTAGGAATTAGTACAAAAAAAATCTGACATGGTGAGTAATACTCCCAGTTTAAAAATATTATTTTTTTTTTTAATCAGAAGCTAAAAGTACCCGTCATAGCCGCCAGGATCAACGATTTTAAAACGCAAGACAGAAGAATGAAAAGGTTGAATACAAAGCAAATGAACTTGCATTTGTGGTACAAAAAGTTGAAAAAAAAACCAAAAAATTTAAAAAAATAGAAAAAAATTTGTTTTTAAAGATCAAAGTTTTTATGTTTTATTGTCTATTAAAAATATTGTAAAAAGAAATAAAGCAATCCTATATCATAAAAGATTTTAAAAACTAACATAACTAATAAAAAATTTAAAGTGAGAAAATATAGCGACGCAGATATTTTTCTATCAAACCAATTTGAAGACCTTTCCCCATTCCTACACCAAACTTGACTTTCGTTTTAAAGTTTTGTAAATTCATTTCCACTCTAACTAAACAACAAAAACGATATTTTTTAAACATTACATTTATCACCAACCCAAAACTTTTTTTTAATTAAAATAAATTTAATTATTTTCGATGGTTTTTTGGTTTCAAAAAAACATTATTTTTAAAACATCAAATGTGGATCGTCCCTGAAGGGCCGGTTCGCCCCAAGGTTTTGTTACACAGGCATGCACGGAGAACTTGAGTACCACCTTAATATACTCTTAAAACCACAAAAAAAAGTTTGCAAACACAACCTGTATTTGGTCTACACACCCCAAGTGGTTTAAAATTTACTTATCTAGTCTGGTTTTTTGGGAATATGAGGGCAGGGGTTTTAATCTATCGGGGCACTGAAATTGTCTTTAGTCAATTGTTACCACTCTCTTCAAAACGCAAATACACAAAACTAAATTCTATTGCAAAGTTCTACCCCCCCTAGTGTAAAAAACATAAGCCCGAAAGAAAAAGACGAAAAAAGCTTCAACAGATAAAAAATTTGTAGTAGGGGGGTTATGTAAAATATACAAAAAATTCAATAATCATATAGTAATATTTGACACCTGGGATACACCCCCCATACCAGAAAGGAAATATAAGCCCTAACATATAAAATAATACAAATGGTTTAATTTTATTTGGTTTGGGCACAACCCTATCTAATTTAAAAAAAAGTAAACTAAACCCTTGTTTGTAACTATGTTAATAGCAAAAAAATGGGGGGGCTGCAGATTGGGCGTGTTCTTGGCCAAAGGCTGCACAACTGTTACGCGGTTTTTTCGGGGTGTCACTGAACATTAACCATTTCTGGACAACATTCTATTGATAATTGGTGTCAACGAATTTCTGGGAAAATAAAAATTTTAAAAAGTTTTCCTCGTAAAACCCCATTTTTAAAATTGGCTAACTATAAAAAATATTTTTTAACCGATATTTTTTATTTTCTCACGCAAGGGACCCGGGTGGGCCTTAAAGATGAGGGACAAAAAAAGTCGATTACATCAAGCCACAATAAAAAAATGTATCGTCCTCAAGTTCCCCCCATCCCAAAACTTTTTAAAGGAAGACAATGTTAAAAATTTTTGAGGGACAAAAATTTTGTGATCAAAATGGGGGGGTAATAAAGTTTTTAAAAATAACAAATTCTATTCCATATTCTAGAGCAGGGTTCCAAAATACGGGGTTTTATTGGCCACAGACAAAAATTTTTTTTAACAAAAAAGGAATTTTTAATGATAAAAACAAAATATGGGGGCTATGTGTGCATAAACAAAATATCCCATACACCGTGAGGTGCCGACGCCATTATTTGGAAACTAAACATCTAAACAACCACACTGGATGTTAAGTCCCTACATTTTCCATAGCATCTTTTAGAAATTGTCTGTTTTAGCAAGAGGGTTTAGGAATTTTCTGGTTTGGAAAAGGCTGATATTTTTATTGACTTAAAAGCTTTTTGGGGACATCAAATTTATTTTTTTGTTATGGGGTAAATTTTCATGCCAATTCCTCATCAAATGTGCCAAGTACAAACAAACTCCCCTCCCCTTTAAACCCCGTAGCATCCGTTATTTGTGAAAATATTACTTTTTTATAAAAAAAAACTATTTTTTAACCTTTTGGCTGGGGAAGGGTCCCTGGCTGATAGTTACATTAAATTTTTTTTTTTTTTTTTTTCAGAACGAAATGCAGTGCGGGTGAAATCTATGGATTGTTCCTCCAAAAAAAAATTATCAAATTTGGGCCTTTTTGAACGGTGGTGGCCAGTGTTTTCACTTTTTAAAGAATGCTGCACCAATAACAATAATTTGAAAAAGCATCTGGAGGGGAAGGAAATGAAACCATTAGCTTTGACCCCTCCATGGTAACTAAAATAAAAGGGAAATTTTGTGGGGGAAGGGAAGGGAAAGGTTCAGGGGATTGGCTACTTTTAATTACCAAAAAATCCATACGTTCTACTCCCTACGGGTCACGTGATTAAATCATTTCTTTTATTTTCCTTTTAAAGCCTAAAATAAACTCTAAATGTAAAATAATCTTGTATATAAATCATCAGCCCCCTTAAGCAAAGATAGATGTCTGCTACTTGGCCAAGAGTCCCGGTTCAAATTCTCGCAGGCCCAAAATTGATAATTTTTGAAATGTTTTTTTCCCTCTCACAGTTGGATTAATTAACGGGTGGGGGTTTGGGTGTTGTGCTTGTCTATTTTAAGTTGGGTGTAAGTTTATTAAGTTAGACACCCCCCCGGCTGGAAATAGTAAAGGGGTAATTTGTAAAGAAAATTAGGCTTATTTTGATCAAAATTCATAATAAATTTCAACTATAAAATGACATAATTTAATATTTAAACTTACATTAACAACCAATAATTGATGGAATGATATTATATATTTATTGGTGCCCCTAAAAAGAAGAAGGTCGCATGGTCCATTTGAATAAGAAAGGTATTAAGATCGGGAGGGTCACCTAAGAGACACCTTTTAAAAGGGAAAAAAAAAAAATTCAGAGGCGCAAAAACAAATTTTATTTATAATTTTCAATTTTTTTAATAATCCCCAGTAAAATAAGAACTATTTTCTTTATCCCTGACAGTTTTATTTTATCACATTTTTTCTCTTTATTTAGTTTTTTTTGGAATTTAAATTTTTTTTTTTCAATATTTTAAAAATTTATCAATTAAAAATATAAATATTTTTTTTAAATCTTATTTATATTTTTTTGCAATTTGTTATATAAAAATGTTAACAAAAATTTTAAAATAAAATTTTTAGATGTGTTTTTTCAGATATAAAAAGGTGTATAATTTATATGGTTTTTAAACAGGCTTAATCATAGCAAACCCTTTAACAAAACCTAAATTTTGAAATAATGTGCCCGAAAAAAGACTTTTTTTTTGCTGCTCTTAGAAGATGATAAATTTAAATTTAAAAAAAATATAGGCATTTTAGTAAAATAGCTTGAATTAAAAAATATTTAATAAATGGGAAAAAAAATTATATTTAACTTTTTCCCAGGAGGGCCTTTTTTCGTCTCAATTATAATAAGCTACAAAGTATTATAAGTGAAAATCCAATCCCTTTACTTTAAAAATACAAACATTTTTTTCCACACAACGCTTTTTAAAAGCTTGCAAATTCGGCTATACGTCAAAATAACCTCAATACGCTAAAGTTTTTAAATATAAAAAAAATTTTATGAATGAAAAAACATATTTTTGAAATCTCGCATTTTTTAGTGGTTTGGGGCTAAAATTTTCTTAGTAACCTACACCACCAATTGCTCGTGCCGCAATTTCAAAAAGTAGAAAATTTGGCACCTTTAACTTGACGATTCTAGTTAACATTTGTATGTCAATGTGGTTGAAAAATTTTTTTTCTAAAATTTTTCCCACAAAAAAAAAATTTTCGTACGTAAATTTTGCCTTTTAAACTGGGGGAGCTAAAATTTTTATACTCATATGTTGTTTGCGTACCCCTCCCACTTTCGTAATTTTAAAAACAAAATTAGACTTTAAAAAAACCCGAAAACCCCATAAGCTTTTTAACAGTCGCTTTAATTTTCTATTTATTTTCGGCTACCATTCCAACAACATTGTTGAACAAAGTTTTTTGTATTTTTCAGTACTACAAAGCACTACCTTTTCAGTCAATACTTATATGATAATTATCAACTAGATGGGGGGAGGAAGGGGGCATTTTTTTGAGATAATATACCCGCCTTTGAAAGAGGGGGGGAAAAATATTTTTAAAAAACCACCCCAAGTGGTCCGACCAAGCTTTGAACCTGCCCGTTACATAGGCAGTCGAACATAAGTGTCGCCTTGACCATTTTATCATTTAATGGGGGTTTAAGTTTTTTTAAAATAAAATTTTGTTTGACCTAATCGACGCCTATAAAAAAAACCATAAACTTTTCTAAACGAAGTATCGTGTCTGCATACTTTATAAAAAGGCAAGTAAAAAATACAAAACCGCTTAACTGGGGTAAAACACTTGATATTCAAAAAAGGTGTAATATTTTTTATTCTCTGCACCCAGGGATTTTTTTTAATATTTAAGGTTCATTAAAGTGTTTTATCAGAGGAAGTTAAAAATTTGGGAAAAAAAGATTCGCTTTACGGGAAAGTGTGGAAAAATTTTTGGGAAATCCCTAGGTTTTTTTAAATCGGATAAAACCGTACTTCCTCATCAAAAATCAAAAAATCGAGAAAGACGTGGGGCTACGTGACCATTTTAAAAGGTGTATAAACTTTTGAAAAAAATTTTGCTGTTGTAGGAAGAGGTTTGGGGGGTATATTATTTAGAACCAACCTCAATCGCGTTAAGGGCCACACTCTAAATTTTATCTTCTGTGCTTTTTTGGAAATAATTACTTCTATATTATGTCAATCTTATATCATTTACCCCTTCACCCACAACTACCCTTTGTTAACCAATGGAAAAGCGAAAAAAAAAAACGAAACTTTTACTCAATTAAAGAGGAAAACTCGCTGCTAATTTTCCAAAAAAGCCTAAAAACTTTGTGATGAACCCTATCAAAATTAAATAAAAGTTTTAGAGGAAAGTTAAATTTAAGCTTTTTTTTCAACTTATAAAAGCGCTTTGCAAAACCTATTTTTAAAAACTAGTTGAAAAAAACTGATGTCCAGTTTTCAACAAATTTTTTTTTTATTTAAAAAAACTCAAAATATAGGGTTTTATGAAAAAATCCATGTGAAATCCTAGACCAAATTTTGGCGTAACCAATTTTAAATAACCATCTTATATTTTTACATTGCGTAAAACGCAACTCACGTGGGAAATTTCTCCCAAGATTTTAAAAAAAAGACCTATTGCCCATAAAAAAATGTTTAAACGCTCGTAGTTGTTTAACTTGAACTCAAATTTATGCCAAATTTTTGAAAAAAAAAAAAAAAAAAAGTTTTTTTTTGGCCCAAAAGCCCAACATTATTAACTTTTTTAAATAAAATTTATTATTGTTATTCTATACATTCGATCTATATATCGGTAACAACTCAGAGAATTTATTTGCTTTTGAATACCCCGTACAAGATAAAAGTTTTTCTTTTTTTACGAAGTAATCTTCCCTTTAAAAATTTCACTAAAATGAATTTTTTTTTTTCTAAAAACAAGATGCAATAAAGATAGTATTTAGTTGCTCTTTGCCCTACGGGGGTTAAAAATTCAGGGCCGGAATTTGCAGATTAATTGAAGAGCGACGGAGCTACAATGAATAAATAATTTATTGATTTAAAAAATTAAAAAGGGGAAAAAAATAAAGTATTAATTCATTTAAAGTTAATAAACTTTAAAATATCTTAAAAATTTTTTCAGTGCTCAATTCCCCAATTTTTCCCAAATTAAATTTAAAGTTATAATTTTTGTCAACTTTTCTTTTCCTTTTAAAACTTTGTTAAATCTTCAAAAAATTTTGTTTTTTTCTTTAATTTTTAATTTAAATTAGCCAAAAAAACAAATACAGAATATTGGATTTTTTTTTTTCTAGTATTTTAAATACAATTTCCAAACGAATTTAAATATATATATTTAAAAATAATTTTTTATTGGACGAAAAAAAAAACACATCCATGGATGGGGGGGAAAACGTCGGGGGGGGTTTTTTTGTTCAATGCCTCTTCCCCAAAAAAACCTTTGAAAAAATTTTATACAAAATATATCATTTAAAATTAACTCGCTTGTATTTTAGACCCTATTTCTAAAAAAATTAAATAATTTTTGGAACATTGAGAAATTTTTATTCCCCAAATCCTTTTTTGGGTAAAAGAAGACCTTAACAACACACACAAAAAAATTTTTTTTTACATCCATTTATCTTCAAAAAAAACATCTAAATTTTTTAGTTAATGGGGGTTTCTATTTTATCAACATTACTTTTTTCTTTAAAATGAAATTTATATCAACAGTTGCTACTAATTTTTTTTCCTCAACTTTTCGTTTAAGAATAATTTAATTGTTTGGGCTTATGATTCAACTTTTTTTTTTAAATGTAAACGATTCCTAATTTAGGTTTTTTTTTAAGGCCTTAAAATTGCTATGCAAAAAAGGGGATAAAGCTACCATATTTACTTTAAACTACTTGAAGGCCATATAAAAAAGTTACCGAGTGTCAAATTAAAAATACTACTCTTTAAAAAAAAATCTTTTTCAATCAACAGGTTTTTAAAGAAGTTTTTTTATGAAAAGAAAAAATCTTAAGGAACCTTGACATTGACAAAATGTTTTTTTTGCAGCATACAAAATTCAACTACTATTATTTTTAATTACAAAATTTCTCAGTTTTTACAGGTTTTCCTTAAAGGATTTCCCCCCTTTTCCCCCAGACAGTTTTGAATTTTACTAAGAGTATGTAAGGAATTAAATTAAAATTTGCCAATAAATTTGGGTAGTGTGGGGTTATTTGGGAATGGGGTTTAAAACATGATGATTTTTTAAAATAAATTTTAAAAAATTAAATACAAAGGGAAAAAAATTAGAATAACATTACAACACACCCCCTTTCCCAAAAAAAAAAAAAAAAAGATAATTCCCATAATTTTTAACCCCCCCCAGAATTTAAAAAATTTTTTCCCAAAATATTTTTTTCCAAAATTTTTTTCTCTCTTCAAAATTGACCACTAAAAATACAAACCCCCCAATAAAAATTTTAAAAAAGGGCCAAAATGCGGATTGGGCCCCCCGAACCAAAATCAAACCCCTTTACCAAAATTTTATTTTTAAAGAAAAAACCAAACGGGAAAAAAATATTTGTTATAGAAAAAATTTTTTAAACCCCCCCTGCTAAAATTGGGGCCTCGTTAAAAAAAAATAGTTAATTCGTAAAAAGATTGTTTTTGGGGTTGGGCCCACCCCAATTATGAAAAAATTTTAATTAATAAAAGAAAAACAAAATTTTTACCTCATTAGTTGTCTCATCCTTCCCAAAACCAACCCCAAAAATTAAAAATAAAAGTGAAATTTTTTAAAATTTTTTTTGAAAAAAAATTTTAGCAATAAAAAAAAAAAACGTAAAAAAATAAAATTTTCACTTTTTTTTTTAAATTTTTTTTTCCCCTTTCCACTCCAAATCCTAAAATTCCCTAATTTTCTAATTTAAAAATAAAACTTTTTTCCCCCAAAAAAAAAAAAAAAAAATAAAATTTAAAAAAAATTAAAAAATTTGACTAAAATAAAGTAAAAAAATTTTTTGCTGCTTTAAAAGTAATAATTCTTTTTTTAAAGGGAAAAAAAAAAAAAAAAATAAAAAAAAAAAAATTTTCTTGGCCCCCCCTTTTCCTCCCAATTGTTTTTACACTTTAGAAAAATTTTCAAAAAAACAAAAAAAACAATCTAGCGAACAACCCTTTTTTCCCCTTTTTCCCCTTCTTTAAAACAACCAAATTCACTTTTAAAAAAATTTTTAAAGGGGGCTCCCCCAAATTTTTCTCAAAAACCCTCAAAAAAAAATCCCAAAAAAAAACCCAAACCCTTTTAAAAAATGTTCTATTCTTTACTTCCAACAAAGGAAAACAAATTAAAATTTTTTCCAAAAAGATAAAATTTTTATGGGCTGGGGAAAAAAAAAATGATTTTAAAATAAATTGATGTTCCCCAAAAAGTGAAAAATGTTTTTTTATAAAAAAAAAATTTTTTTTTCCTTTTTGTTCAGAATTGAAAAACCCTTGTTTTGATTATTTTTTCGATTTGCTTTCTTTTTAAAGGGATAAAAGGCTGCTTTTTAAACAAAAATCTGACTTTCATTAAAAACAAAAAAATCAAGGAAAAATTTTAATAAAATAAATTCTTCTTTAAAAAAATCCCTTATTGATTTTATTTAAAAAAAAATTTTACTTAAAAAACCCCCATCTTTTTTAAATTTATTTAATAAAATGTTTAAATATTAAAAATTAGTAGGTGCAAAGGGGGCCAACCAAGTGCTTAAATTCTTGAAAAAAAAAAATTTAAAAAAAAAAGGGAAAATAAAAAACAATAGTGAAAAAAACTACAATTTAACCATGAAGTTTTTTTGGGGTGTTTATTTGAACTTTTAAACAAAACTTTAACCAAATTAAAACTTTTAAATTTACAAGAACCCAAAATCCCCTCCCTCCCCCAACACACTTTAAAAACCCTTAAAAAGGGGAAATTTTTCCCCTCAAAAACTTAAAAAAAACATGAAATTTTTTTTTTATGAAAAAAAAAATTGGGGGACAAGTTGAAAAA
This sequence comes from Timema cristinae, assembly GCA_039000515.1. Taxonomy (NCBI): domain Eukaryota; kingdom Metazoa; phylum Arthropoda; class Insecta; order Phasmatodea; family Timematidae; genus Timema; species Timema cristinae. The sequence continues at coordinate 29,115 of JBCFYV010001640.1, forward strand.
GATAATTTATCAAATAAAAAGAAACTTGAGACTTGCAAAATTTAAAGTCGTAAACAAGTAGGGAAATATTGTTCACTGTGCGACCCAAAAAACAGAAGCTGCCTGGAAATTTGTGACGTCAAAAATTTTGGGGAAAGATATCTAAAACGCAGGCTCGGAGTAAAAACGGGGTTTTGGGAAAAAAGCCTTAATTTTTGGGTTTTGGATACACAAAAACATAATCTCTCAAGGATTAAAAAAAATGGGTTTTTAAACCAATAAAAAGACTAAATCACTCCTAGCCCAAACTCATAACATTTCCTCCAGTAAAGAAGGAAAGATAAAAATTTTTTACCCTGAAGTCGGGTTTTAAACTAGGGGGGGGGCGCCCCGGGGGGAAATTTCCCTTTCCCCGGGGACACACATTAAAGGGGGGCAAATTCTACCCCCCAAAAAATTAAAAAATTCAATACATTTTATTATTAAAAAATTGATAGGGGGCCAATTTTTGTTTCGGACCGTAAAAGAGTTTTTCGAGCAAATTTAAAATAAACACATAAAATTTGTTTTTATTCAATTAACATTTGTTTTGGGATTTAAATTTAAAATTTCCTTGGGTTAGAAAAGTAAAAAAGTTTTATTTGCTAGTAATACCTTTTTTTATCCATCTTAAAAAAAAACACTTAAAAATTTTTTAAACCATAAAACCCCAACATAAATATACTGAAAAAAAGGGTTTTTTTCGTAAATCAAATTTTTTTTAAATGGCGGAAATTTTGTGTTCAAAAAAAAGTAAAATACAAAAATTTCACAAAAATTTTTAATGCCGAAATCTGGGATTTTTATGTAAAAAAAACCAAAATTAAAAATAAAAATTTAGATGCCCAAGCAGGTGACGAATTTTAAAAAAGAGGATAATTTTTCGGGCATAAAAATTAGTTAGGAATCTCTTTCCCCAACCACATTCCCCCTTTGCTTTTGGGGTCCCCTGGGGGAAGAAATAGAAAGCTTTTTTATATAATTAACCAGGATTTTAAAAATTTACCCCTATGACAAAGGAAACAAAACTCAAAACGCAACAAAAAAGTATCCCAAACCTATCTTATCTCAAGATATTTTTAAACCCAGCCCCCTTTCATTACACCCAAATCCCCTATTCAATTTATTTTCTACCCAAACCAACCTTTAAAAAACCCTATCTCTATCTTGACCCTAGTTCTATTCAGTCCACCTCCTTAAAACCCCATCTCTTTTCAAAGTTACTCCAAACCAGTCCAACTCATTAAACCCTACAAAAATCTTAGCAATTTTTTTCCTTTCCACCCCCATTACACTCAAATTTTTGATGGCCACTCCGAGGGTTTTCCCTTCCATCATCGTGAATCAAAAAAAATAGAAATAAAAAAAATTTTCCCTATTGAATGACGTCATAAAAGTCAAAGGGGAAGGGGTTTAAAGGGGGAACCCAAAAGATAAAAATGAAACTTATTGAAACTTTCCAAATAAGGAAATAAGAAAAAGAGTTTCGGGATAAAACCCAACTTAGCCCGGAATGATTTAAAATTTTTCAAATAAAAATTTTTTTTTTTTCTTCCCTTTTTGGGGCTGTAATTCATGGGAGGGTTAATAAACTAAAATTTTTAATTTTACCAAAAAATTAAAAAAATTTTACACTATATTGGTGGGTCTAGTTTATTAAAAAAAAACCAAACCAAAACCAAATTTTTCAAAGTTCCCCCCTGCCAAAAAATTAAAAAACTTTTTTAAAAAAAACAATTTAAATTTTTAAAACAAAATTTAACCTTATCTACTTAAAAAAAATTTTAATTTTTCCCTTTAAAACTAGAGGAATACAACTTTTTTTCCTTATGGTCCGTCATCACGTATACGGTTTTGCCACTTTCAAGAAATTTTAAATTTTTAAAATTATAAAAATTAATTGAAAAAATATTTTTCAATGATGTAAAATTTAAAGACAGAACGGGTTTAAGGGCCCGGCTATGTAAATAAAAAACCTGTAAGGAGCTGGCACTTAACAGTAATAAAAAAAATTTAAAGGAAGAAAAACTTTTCTAAAGTTTTTTAAATTTACTAAATTAGGGAAAAATTTGGTCCCAAATATAAAAATAAACCCAGGCTTACCCCTCTTTGTTTAATTCCCCTGTCACCCCTACCCGCGCAGCCCCTAATACCCAGAAAAGGTTTTAAGGGAAAATTCCGACCATCAACATTTTATTGCACAATTTTAAACCACGGAAATTTTTATAAAATAAATACGATTCAATGATTTCAACTAAATTACATTTCCCATGAGTAAAAACGGGCTGGACATGTTTTAAAAATTTTTTTATAAAATCACTGGGGGAAGGGGCAAAGTTTTAAAATGTAGGGGGCTTATATTTGGGTAAAAATTATACAAAGGGCTTCACAAGAAAATTTTTAAAACAAAAATTTTAAATAAAATAAAAAATAATTTTAAGTACAAATAGTTTAATAAAGGGGTTTTAAAAATTTTAACATAAATTTTTACCCTCCCTATAAATAAAAAAGTATTTTTTTTTAAAAAACCCCGAAAAAATTTGATTTATTTCTCATTTTGAAATACACCATGTCGTTTTTTCAAAAATTTAAAATTCTTTTTGATTTTTTTGTTTTACCCTCTATTAATTAATTTTATTTTTTGGGACCAAAATTAATCAATGCAAAAAAAGAAAAAAAAAAAAGGATTGTTTTAATTTTAAACCAAATTTTTGTAGAAAAAACACCGACTAGCTAAAAAAAAAGGGTCCCCTATCCAAAACATTTCCCCGGATAACCAAACAAAAGAAAAATGAATCCTCAAAAAAAAGTAAGCTGGAGAGGGTAGAAAAAAGTGACATTGTTTTTCCTTCATCAAATTTTTCTCTTTTCTTTTTTTCCTTTCCCGTTTGTCATTTTGAGCTTGAAAAATATTATACTAAATCACTTTTGTTTTTGTTTTACAAATTTTCTTTAAAATTAAATATTTAAATAAATGTATATTTCACTTGCCCTTATTTTGGCTTAAATTTAAATTTTAAAAATTGTAAAAAACCAAATGAAACATTGCTAAAAATTTTGGGGTTAAAAAAGATCTTTGTTTTAATAAAAACATTGTTTGTAAGGTAGTCCCTTTAGCAACCCCTACATAGGAAATTTTTTCAGGGTTTTTTCTTATCCCCCAAACGTCTTACTCCGCTTTTGGGGTTTTAAACGCCTGAGTATTAAATTACGCCAAAGGTTTAAAGGAATAACTGTTTGTTAATCTTAAGGAAATGAACCCAAATTTTTTGGGGTGGGGGAAAGGGGGAAAATCCTTTTTAGAAAAAAGGCCCACACATTTTCCACACCCGACCAAAAATTAAAACCCTTTCGGGGGGGAGGAAATTTGTTTGCATTGGGGCTTTTTTTAATTTAAAATATTTTAATAATTTTTAATAACCCAATATTTTATTTTTATATTTAATTTAAAATTAAAATAATAAAATGCTAAATTATACAAAAATTTTAAAAATTAATAATCATAAAAAAAAAAAAAGGGGTTTTGTAAAAAAAAAAAACATAAAAATTAAAAATAAGTCACTGACTCAATAGAATAAAAAAAAAATTTTTTGGCCTAAAAGTTTTAAAATTTTTTTAGAAAAAAATGTTTTTTTTTCCCTTTTACAAAAAAATTTTTTAAATAAAATTTATTATTTTACTAAACTCATTAATCAAATTTTTCCCTTGGGAATTTATTGTTTCAAAGCTCCCCCTTGATTTTCTGCACTTTAAGAACAAAGGTGGGTTGTTTGTAAACCCTTCCACAATTTTAAAGGGTGTTTTTTTTAATGCATTTAAATTTATTTTCTATGCTGGGATAAAAGGGTTGGGGGGGGAACCAAACCCCAAAATGCCCCCCCCTTTTCCCCCAAATTTTTAAACCCCTGAAAGAACCTAAACCAACAATTTTAAAATATAGCAGGGGTCGTGGGGAATAAGAGAAATTTGGTTTTCGTGCCCGTTTCAATTTTGCAGGTTGCCAGGTAAAAGTTTTAAATCAATTTTCTTGGTGATGATAGCTCGTCACGTGAATTTTAGTGAACCCACCGTTTGGGGGAAATTTCTTTGAAGGAACCGAGTAAAATTTCAATTAAAAACCCACTTTTCCTGCCTCAACATTTAAAACTTTTTTACAAATTTTTATAATTTTTTTTTAAAAAATCTTTCAAAAATTACAGATAGAGATCACTTTTGGTTTGACTAAGAGAATTAAAAGGTTTTTTAGTAACTTTTTTAAATAATGTTCTTTCCTTTTCAAAAATTCCACTAAAACCCTAAAAACAAAGGGGTAAAAAAAAACATTATTGTGTTTGTTTGAAGAAATATTTGTTAAATGAAGGTCTAGTTTTAACATACATTTCATTTAAAAAAAAGTTAATAAATTACAACAAAACCAAAAAATTTCGACCCCGGGGCCCTTAAAAAACAATGGGGTTTAGGAGTGTAATCATGCCACCCATTTTCCCCCTTTCCCCCAAAAACCGGGCCTAGGGGTTGGTCATATTGCCAAAGGGGGAATCAAGAACTGTACTGCTTTTGACTGGAAAGGCCAAATTTCTAATTTTAAAGCTCCGTTCGGCAGGGGTAGTTTTTAAAATACGATTTTTTCACAGTATTCTCTTTTTCCCCCCCAAATTTTAAAATTTTGGACTTTCTATAAAAAAAATATACTGTCCTCCCCAAAACCGCTACCTATTGATTAAAAAACCCTTGTTTTAAAAGAAACAATAAATAAAAAAAAAACAAGGACAAAAATAAAAAACGCATAATAGAAAACCCAATGTCCCAAAAAAAAGAAAATTAAACCCAAAAATTTGAAAGGTTTAACGACTATCATACAATTTTTTTTTTTTAACCAACAAATAAAAATATTTTAAATTTAAATTTTTCCCGTGTCAAAGAAATTTGATCCAGTTTTTTTAAAATCGTGGATCATTTAAAGATTAAACGTAAACAAAAATTTTAAACCCTTTTATTACCTCCCCTTTTAGTGGACGTCACGCCACCAAAAAATTTTTTTGTTGACCCAAAGCTAAAACGTTTGGGAAAAAAGCCCGTCACAATACAAGTAAAAGCTTGTTTCATCCGCTATGGCTTTGAAAGGGAACCCAAAAAGGGGGTCCCCGGAATTAAAATTAATTATTTACTTATTCAAAGAATTTATTTTCCCATTAATTAAGAAAAAATTATGTAAAACCAATTATATAAAAAAAATTTACTCCAACCCCGGAGGGCCCAAATTTCCGTTTTGCACACTTTAATGTTGGGGGTTTGTTTTTTCCCCTAAAAAAAAAGGGAAACAATATAATGCTTTAAACTTCCCCCGGTTTTAAGACCTTTTGGTAAAAAACGTTTTTAAATAAGTTTTCCTGTTTCCTGCAAAAACCCTGCGGGAAGAAAAGCCCAAAATTCGAAGATATCTTGCCCAGGATCAAACCCCTCCTATGAAAATAAAAAGGGTTTTTAAATTTGACAACCCTTAAAAAGTGAACTGCGAAAAGGGTCCAAAAAAAGGGACCCAAAAAGGAAAAAATTTTATTTGAAAACCCGGGAACCGCAGTATTTTTTTGGAGGAGTACAAAAAATCAAAAAATGCAAAAACTTTTGGTCCCTAAACCAACAGGGGGCTGGTAATAAAAAGAATAAAAAAAAAAAACTTCCCCCGGGTGAAAATTCCATCAGCTCGATCCCTGACACTCCGAAAATTCGCCCGATGAAAAAAACCTTTTAAATGGATTTTAAAAAACTTGTTCTAAATTCAAGACCTAGTGTTTTAACCATTAAAAAAAACTTCCCGGGGTAATGTTAAACCCATTTTTTTGGAAGAAATTAAAAACATTTTGTTGGACGGGGTGAGGAAAAAAAAAATTTCCCAATTTGGGTTAAAATTTTAAAAAATATACCATAAATACTCTCGGGGGTTTTTTAAAAGGCCAGATTTTAAAAAACCCGTGTGATTTTTGAAGAAAAAGATTTTAAATTAAAATTACCGCCAAACCCCAAACGGCAAACAATAGTGACACAAATGAATTTTTAAAAAATCATGCTTTTTCCCGGTTTGAAACTTGTTTTAAAAGGTTTTACAGTAAAAATGAAAACATCTTGTAAAAAACCCTTGGGAGTGTAATTTTTAAAAATTTTAAAAAAAAGGGAAAAAAAAAAATTTCCCCAAGAATTTTTTTTAAATATTTAAAGGGTCTTTTTTAAAAATTTTAAATGTAGTTAAAATTTGTTTAAAAATGAAACCCAAGAATACTAATAATATTTTTTAATTAAACCCTTTGTGGAAAATCAGGTAATTTCGCTCATTTTTTTGGGCCTGCCAATTCTTTTTTTAAAACCCAAAGGGCCCTATATATGGGTCTATTATGCAAAATGTTCATCAAATTCCCCTCTATTCATCAATTTACTAAACAAAGTCTTAATTTAAAATATTTGGTCCTGTCGCAATGTTTTTAAAATTTAGGTTTTCAATAAAACCCTAGGGGGTTTTACTTAAAAAAAAGGCTTTAAAAAAATTATTATCGGGTAAAAATTGACGGGGTCCTTTTTTTTAAATTTTACAATATATTGATAGAACAAATTTTTCCCCCTTTTATTTTTAAAAAAAAAAACCATATTGTACAGGGCCTTAGTTTAAAGAAAATATTCGACAAATAAAGTTTTTTTCTGAAACAAAGCACCCCACCAATTTACGGTTTTTGGGTTTAAACTAACCGTTTTTTAATTAATTCGGTGCTATGAATTTTGGAAACGGGGAAATTTTTAAATTTTGTCTACTATTGCAATATATAACAATTTTTCTTCTTTTTTTTTTAAGGTTTCAAAATTTTTTTGAAAAAAAAATGTTTTATTTGGGGGGGGGTGGAACTAAATTTAAAATTAAAATTTTTTAAAATATTTTAAATTTTTAACCTTTAAAGAAATTTGACTAACTTCCATCATCAACATCATTTCAATTCCCAAAAAGAGCTCACACTTGGGGTTCTTGCTTAACCTAAAAATGGAAAAGTACATAAAACTTGGTTCTTTTTTCAATAAAAATTTTCCAAATTTTAAAAATTTTTTCTTTGGGTTATTAGTGCTTTAAATTTTTTGCAGTGAAGATAAAAAATGGGTTTAAATAAAGAATTTTCTGGTGAAGGGTTTTTATGGGGCCTCACCGCCAGCGTGTTTATTTAACCATTTTCATAAATTCCAAAAAGCCTTTATAATCTAAAGGGGGGGGGGGGGGGTCCCAAAACCCTAAAAGGGAAACGAAAAACATAAAATAAACAAAACAATTTTTTTAGCTAAAAGCTGTTACTGGGAGTTTTAAAACCCCCAAATTAAATTAAATTCCATAAAACCCAAAATTTTCTTTTTGGAAGTGTGTTCATCCCCCAAAAAATTTTTGCCCAAAAAAAAAACCCTTTCCATCATTAAATTTGGGTGAGTTTCTTTCACCCGTTGGGGAAGGGGGCCCAAAAAAATCAAATTTTTTTAGACTCATCAATTTTCTAAATTTAAAGTGGGGCCACTAAATTTATTTAACAAAGAAATTTGCTAAACCCCCTTCAATTTTTAAGGGTGAGTTTTGGGGACGCGGGAAGATAAACCCCCCCCCCCCCCACCCAAACCCCTTTCCCCCAATTAAGAAATTTTTTTAAATCCCCTTTTTTTTATTTAAAAATATATTTCCCAAAACCCGACAATTTTAAATAAGAAAATTTAATCTTCATTTTTTTACAAATGTGTTGTTGGGCCCGGGGGTGGAAGGGGCCCCCCCTTTTTAAAGGGAAAGAAAACTCTCTCAAACCCAAAACTTTTTAGAATGACCCGGGTTTACCTTTTAATTAATAAAAGGGGGAAAAAAACTTTTTCTCCTCGATAGAGAGGGGAACTTCCGGAAATGACATTTTTGGGGAAAAAAAGGGGACAAGCCCTCTTCTAAAAATTTTTTTTCAAGCAGAAATGTAGGGGATTGGGCCTCCAAAAAAAATAGCGCAAAATACTATTTCCCATGGCCTTCTATTTGGGGGAAATTAGAAGGCAATAAACCCCTTTTTTTTTTCGCCACCCCCCTTGGGGCCCCCCCCCTTGGTCTAGATCTAAAAAGCCCCTGGGGAAAAAAGGGGGAAGGGGGATTTGATAATATAAAAAAGGTTTTTAAATTACAACTTCAAAATTTTTCCCCAAAAATAAGATTCCCCGTCACTGATTTTAAAAATTTCAAAAAGGTACATAAAAAAAACTTTTTTAAAAAATTTTTTTACATTAATCATGTAAAAAATGAAGTCAAAATAAATTTTTACTTTGGGAAACTAATTTCCCAATAGTTTGTTTTAATTTTTGGGAAGTATCTATCTTATAAAAGACAAAAAATTTTCCTTAAAATCATTTTGGAAGGCGCTTCGATTTTGAGTCGCCCCCCCAATACTTTCCAACTTGGGGGGTAGTTTTTTAAAATGTTTTTTTTATTTTTATGGATTTTTTCAAATTTAAAAATTAGGAAAATTTTAAATTTTTTTTGATTTTCTAAACATTCCTTATTTTAATTTTATTTAAATTTAAAAAAGTATACGTATTAACGTTTAATATCAATTTCCTCCATAATTAAATAATTGTAAGCTTTTGAAAGTAAAAAACCCCCACAATCCCTATTTTGGGGATTCATTACTTTAAACGATGTCATTCCCAACCCCCAAAAATACCCCGATGCCCCTTCTCTATAAATTCCCCTTGTTTTAAATTTCAATTAAAGCCGTCGCCTAGCAAATAAAACTTCGGGTTCTTTTCGGAATCAAAACCCTTAAAGGGGTGTCAAATTTTTGAAATTTTGAAAAAGAAATTTTATTTTAAAATTTTTAAATTTAAAACCCAAAAAGAGCATAGATGTTTTTGGCGGATTATGCGGAGGGCTAGGCCCCGGGGGTGTTCCTGGAGGGGTTTCGCAGTAAACCGGGCGTGCCTGGTTCGCCGAAATTTACCGGGCCCCGGTAAGGGCCCCCAAAGTTGCATCAAAAAAGGAAATTTTAAATTTTTTAAAAATAAATTTTTTTCTAAAACATATAAATTACTGTACTTACATAAACACCAAAATTTTTATAAATTCAATGTTACTGAACCTAAATAATCAAAAAATAATTTAAAAAAAGACACTAATCATTTTATCTTTTTTATATTTTATTTTTTGTACAAATTTAAATTTTTTTTATTTTTTTGAAATCAATCAATGGGGTTTTTTTCCGGAAATTTCCAAACCCCCAGAAAAGTTTGCCAATTAATAAGTAAAGAGATACTTTGTTTACCAAAAAAATTTTAAAATTAAATAGACCCCTATAAACAAATTTAAATTTTGGCAAATACCCCGAAAAATAATTAAAAATAAAATATTTTTTAAAGACAAAAACTGTTGCTGGGGCAGACAGTATAAACAAAGTACCTATACACCAAAATATTAATTTTACAAGATGAAAAGCAAAAAAAGTTTATAATTTTTATATTCATTTTTCAAAACATAAAATCACAAACAATAGTTCCCGTACTTACAATACCCTGATGTCATTCCTTTCACCAAAAAATGTCGTTTTTTAATTTCGTCACCATTAGATGTTACTACAAATCAAACATGTTTTTTTGTAATTTTCAATTTAAAATCAGTTGTTTCTACACAAAAACAATGTTTTCTATATTTACAAGCCATTAAAATTTTTTTTAAATTTTACAGACAAAGTTGCTGTATTAACCCTTAACATTAGTTGTTTACTAAAAGAATTTAAACTTTATTTACATTATCATCAGTTGTCCCCTACAAAGACAAAAGGGAGTCTGTAAATTTTCATTGCCATCCCGTTGGGTTTCTAAAACAGACAATGTTTTCTGTATTTACATTACCATAAAAGTTTTTTAAAACACATACAATTTGGGCCCTTTTTTTACATTACCAAAAAAATTTCAAAAAACCCAAAGACAACTTGACTGTATTTACAAATTCCATCAAGTTTCTACTACTCCCCCCACTTTTTTAGGGATTTTACATTACCAAAGTTGTTTCTACACAGAAAAAGTTATCTTAATTTTTCAAAAACCATCAGTTGTTAAAATTTTCACCGACAAATTTAAACATTTTACCCTTAATATAAATTTTTTACTACACAGACATTAAATTTTCTGTATTTACATTAAACCCTCAAGGGGTTTTTCTAAAACAGACAAAAAATTTTCCCTTTTTTTTACAAAATTTCCATAAGTTTTCTAAAAAATCACACAATGTTTTCTGTATTTACATAACCATAAAATTTTTACTACTCCACAATGTCGTTTGTATTTACATTTCCATCAAATTTTACACAAGAAAAAATTTTATCTTTAATACATTACCCACAGATTGTTACTACACCCGACAATGTTATCTTTTTTTACAAAAACCAAACAAGTTGTTAAAAACACTACAATTTTTTCTTTATTCACATTTCCAAAAAATATTTACTTTCCCTGGAAAATTTGACTGGTTTTCATTACCATAAGTTATTAAATACTAAAAAAAATTTTTTCTTTTTTTACATTTCCATAATTGTTACTTTAAAAAGACAATGTTATCGTTTTCTACATTACATCAAATTTGTTACCAAAACAGACAATTTTTCCCGTAATTAAAATTACCTTTAAGTTGTTTACTCACTTTTACAAAGTTTGTCCCGTATTTACATTACCATAAGTTGTTACACTACCACAAAAATGGGTTTTCTGGGATTTTCATTACTATTTTAAAAAGGTTTCAAAACAGACAAAGTTTTATCTATATTTTAAAAATTTCCATCCCTTTTTTACTACACAGACAAATGTCGCGAAATTTTCAAATTTCCATTAACCCCATCAGTTTTTTACCAAAAACAAACAATGTTTTCTTAATTTTCCCTTAACCCCTTCCAAAATATTTTCAACCCAAAAAAAGTTACGTATTTACAGAAAGATGTTTCTGTGCCAAATTTTAAAACAAAAAAAAAGGACTTAAATCAAAAACCCTTATTGATTTTATTTTTTTTATTCCTTACAAGACACTGTAAAACCCCCATTTTTCCCAAAATGGCAGCCGTAAAATTGGAAGGATCAGGAAAGGGGGGTTTCTTTTTTTTTGGGGCAGATCTTGTTAAAATAAAACATTTTTAATACCATTTTAAAATTTTGGGGAAAAAAATTTAAAAACTACCCCAGCCTTGATAGAAAATGGGAAAAAATTTGGGTGATAAAAATGCTTGGGCACTGGTTGATAGGATGTTTTTTAAAATTGGGGAGTGGGGACAAATTGAAAGGATGTTAATATGGGTTAATATGAGAAAAAATTGATGGAATTTAAATACGGTTTATGATTTTACGGGGGATAGGGGACGAAAACTGTTAGCTTAAAATTGTTTTGTTTTGGTAGAAAAAATTGGATAAAAAGAGGGACAAATTAAAAACTTTGTTTATTTCCCCTTTTTTTTGGGAAAAATTTTTTTTTGTTTTTGAGGGTAATTTATCTATTTGATCAATTATTTTATTTGACCATTATTTCTGGGTCAAAAAATTTTTTTTTGGAAAAAACACGTGGTTTTTGTAGGGAAAGCATACCTTTTGTAAAACCCAAATTTTAACTATTTTTTAAATGTCATACTTTCAGAAGTGAATAATAAATCTTGGGTTTGGGGGTTTTAAATTTTTTCAAAAAAATCATGGGAATTTAAAAAAACACTCAAGACCAATAACCGTAATATTTTTATAAATGGGGTTTTTTTTAAAAAACGTTTTTGAATTTGTGCAAATTTAAAAAAAAAATTTGAGTATCGTTTAAATTTTTCGTCCTTAATAAAAATCATTATAGGGTTTTGGGGTTTTTGAAAAGAATTGGTTATTCAAATATTTCCATTGAGCTTGGTTTTGAAATACTTTGTAGCAAATTTTTTTTTAAAAAAAAAAGTTTTTTTTTCCAAAAACTACCCCAATTTCCCAAAAGTTTTCAATTTAAAAATTTTTATAAATAAAAAGCAAAATTAAAAAAAAATTTTGCTATTTCCCCAAAATTTTTAAACCCTTTCTTTATAAAAAAACCCTTAGTTGTAAAAAAACAAAACTTTTTTTTACTTTATCATCGCTTAAAATAGCTGTTTTTTTTTCTTTAAAAATAAAATTATTCTTCTGGAAAAAGGTTTTGTTTTTCAGTTTTTTGGTGAGCGACAAGGGGGGCCCCCCAACAAAAAAAACCCCGGGTGCCCCGGGACGATTTTGGGCTTGGGCCCTCGTCCATAAAAAAACCCGTTTTTTGGTGTTTTTTTTGGGGGGGGGGGGGGGGGGGGGGGGGGAACAATTAATTTTTCCATGGGGGGGGGGGAAAGGACCGGGGGCCCCCGCCCCCAGTGAAAAAAAGAACCCAAAAAAAAACAAAAAAACGGAAAAGGAAAAAAAGGTTCCCAAAAATCAGGTTTCCAACCCCCACCCCCCCATCAAACAAAAAGAAGACCCAACGAGAAACATCGTTAAAAAAAATCCCCTGGGGCCCCAAAAACCAAAATTCCCGGATTAAAAAAAAACCCAAAAAAAGGGCCCCTTTCCCCTTTTTTTCCTTTTAAAATGGTAGCGTCAAAACCAATCAAAGGAAAAAAAACTTCCCCTTATGGTAACCCTTGGTTTAAGTTTTTAAAAACCCCTTCGGGCCCCCGTTCCCCCAAACCTTCCCCCTGTCAGGGCAACAAAAAGGTTTTTTTTTTCCCTTCAGATTTAAAGGGAAAACAATTCCCCAAAAATTTTTTTTCCCCCCAAGATGTTGAACTTTAAGAAGCCGGCCTTTTTGCCCCCACGAAGAAGAAAAACTTTTTGTTAAATTTTGAAAAAACCCGAAAGAAATCGTTATTCCCCTTTTAAATGAAAAGGCCCTGTGAGTAATTTCAAGATAAAACAAAAAGGGTTTTAAAATTCAATCCAATAGGAGTTCCCCTTTCCCAAAAAAAAACAGGTTGGGGGTCAGGCCACCTCCCCGGGAGTTTAGGTGCCAAACAAGGGGGGGGGGGGGGGTCAGGGGCCCCCGTCCAGAAAAATCCCCGCCAAAACCCCAGAAAAAGGTTCCAGGCCACCCCCCAATGAAATTTAAAAAAACCCCAAAATGGATTCCCGGCCACAAAATTTAAAAAGGGGAAAAATTTTTCCGCCACCCCTTTTTAAAGGGAGTCAAAAGGGCCACCCTCCCAAAAAAGGGAAAAGGTTTGCCCATCCCGAAAGTCCCAAAAACCCCCCCAACCATAAAGTCAGGCCACCCCCCCATTTTGATTTTTTAAAAACCCCCCCCTTCCCCCCTGGAATTTAAGGGCCCCCTCCCAAAATCCAAATTTAGGGGCCAACCTTTTTTCCAAAAACCAGCCCCCTTCCCGGAATCCCTGCCACCCTTTTCCCCCCGGTAACCAGCCCTCATTCCTCTTTTTTAAAATTTTCCCCCTCCCCAAGAAAGGGGAAAAGGTAGAGATTTCATTTGGGAAGTTCCTTTTTTCTGGGGTTTTTTTTAGGGGTTCATTTTATTTTTTTGACAAAAACGCCCACTCATACGCACTAACAAAGGGAGAAGGGCGATAACCAAGGGTTCACCCAAAGGAAAGGACCTGAAGAGGTTTAAATTTAGTTTTTGATCGCCAAAACCCCAAAATTTTTTTTGGGCTTTAAAATTTATTAAAAATTCCCAAAGCTTTTTCCTTTTTTTTTTAAAATTCCAAACAAACCCCCCAAAAAAGGCCAAATTTTTTAAAAAAGGGGGCTTTTCAAACCATCCCCACAAAAAAAACAACCCCAAGAAAAAATTTAAAATAAAACAGGGTCGTAAAAAACCTTCTCCCATAGCTTTCACGTACAACTGTGGCATTAAAAGAAAAAAAAGGGAACCCCTCCCAAAAAGGGCAATTCATTTAAAAAAAAATAAATAAGGAATGGTTGGAAAAAAAAAGAAAATTTGAACGAAAATTTTTCGGAAACCAAACCAAATCAAAAGTATAAACAAAGGGAAATTTTAAAAAACCAAAAACAGCCAAAACAAATAGGTTTTAAATTTTTTTGAATAATAAAAAAATTGGTTAAAAAAAAAAAAAAAAAAAACAAAACCGAAAAATAGGAATTTTTTTGGGAAAAGATAAAATTAAAAGTTTGGGAAAAATTAAGAAAAACGGAATTAAAATTTTAGGAATTTTAAGAAAAACCCAAAAAAAAAAAAATATTAGTTTAAAAAAATTTTAAAAATTTAAAAACTTCCCAAGCCCCCCCCCCATTTTCAAACCCCAATAAAAATAAATTAAATACCCCTTTTGGAAAAATAAAAAAAATTTGGCCCCTACCTAAAATTTAACCCCTGCCAAAATGCGAAGAATTAAAACAAAATAAATATGGGAAAAACCGAATAAAAATTTTAACCCCAAACCGAAAAATAAAAGGTCTTAATTTTTTTAAAAGATTTTAAAAAAAAAAGGTATAAAAACAACAAAAAAAGGGTTTTATCAAATAAAAAAGTTGGGGGGGACTGGGGGGTCTAGGGGTAAAAGGGATCAGACTTCAAAAAGGGGGGCCCGGTTTCAAAACCTCGGCCCGGCCCCAGGGTTTATCTTATTTCCAAAAAATTTTTTTTCACCTCGACCCCCCTTTTCTTTGGGGAATGTGGGGGAAAAGCCGCCTTCCCCAAACCCGGGTTCGGATTCCACGTTAAAACTGTAAAGGGCCATTCATTTAAACACACAATCCACCCCTTTCCCTTATACATTAGCGGGGATGGCATATAAAAAACCCATCGGGTTAAATAAGACGGCCGGGGGGGAAAATAATAATAAATTTAAAAAAATAAGTTAAAAATTCCCAAAAAATAAGTAATAAATCAGTAAAAAAAAGGAACGAACAAAAAAGAGGAAAGCGGGCCCCGAATAAATACTAATGATTCCCAAATTTTAAAAAAAAGTTTAGTCAGAAAATTTAAAATTGGGGAAATTTTTTGGAATAAATAAGGGATGAAATTTTATATATAAGTGGTTTTTATAGTGAAAAAAAAAACTAAGTAGTTTTGGGGTGGGGGGAAAAAAAAACAGGCTGGGAATTTGGGGGGATTTGGGCACTGACCCAAAGCCTCCTGCCCCGTGATTGGTGCTTTCCCCCCCCTTTTCCCCCCCCCCCCTCCAAAACCCTTCCCTTCCCCTTCCCCTTTTCCCCTGATTTGGGTGTTGGTTTTTTCCCCCTCCCCAAAAAACCCCGGGCATTTGGGTTTTTCTTTTTTTTTTTAAAAAATAGAAATTTTTAAAATTTTGTTTTAAATTTTAAATTTAAATTTTGTTAATTGGTAGGGTAAGAGGCGTTGGGGTTATTATTGGTAAAGGAAAAAGGGGGTTTTTTTATTTTTTCAATTAGGGCCTGTTTTATTTGCTGAAGCATAAAAGCCAAAACCCCGGGCTCGCCCCCCCCAGGGCCCTTTTTCCCCCCCCGGGTTGGGAGGAAAGAGGGAAATTTTTTTTTTCATCCAAATTTGGCCTGTGTTTTTTTTGCTGAAGCATAGAGCCCCCCGGGGCTTGCCCCACGCCCTTTTTCTCCTCCGGATGCCGATATTAAATGACACAAGCGGCTCGCTGGCTTCTGATGACCAACTCACCCTTTTTAAACTTTTCCCTCCCCACCCCCAGAGCCGGGGTTGTTCATCCGGGTTTTTTCCCCCCCCCCGGTCATTACCTTCTGGGGGTTACGTACCGAGCAATAACCTCCATTCACCTTGAGGAGTCATTGTGTTTCTCAAAATAGACACCCGTTAAGGCAGCTATGAAAATTCCCGTTAAACGGCAGATTCGCTTTTACATCCCGTGAAAGCGGACGGCCCAAGTCACTCTCAACGCTCAATGCCGCAACGGAGGAATAATATTGAATTTAATGTTCGAAATATATCCCTATGAAAGTTTAAGCCCACACATCAAAGCACTCAACATTTGCGAGAGTACCCTTTAGATGCACTGAGGGAGGGTAATTTTAGCGACGCCCGTTTGCACGGTGAATTTACTGTTCTATAGCTAAGTTAGTTTTGTAATTCGTGTGTCTAGATTGGATTCGAAAACCCGAGACCATCAAATTACGGGGCGCCTTACCGACGGCCCGATTAGTTAGTTACCCCTTAATAGGCGATAACACCGCACAACTTCGACCAATGTTAATAATTCTCTCGCCCTCTGCAAGAGCGGACTTTAAATACAGATAAATTAAATGGCTAATCCTCGGTAATTGTATCTGTATAACGAATATGAAAACGGGTATTTAGCTTTTCATTGCACGTAACATAAAGAATGACCAATGGTTTAAGGCCTAACTATAGCAAAAGACTATACTACATAAGCACCGTGATTTTTTTTCCTAGATATTTTTACTTATAAACTTAAAGTAAAATTTATTTTTTATGTTTATCAAAATATATATAGCCGCCATGATTTTTTTCCCCCTAAGGTATTTAACATAGGAACATGTGTAAAGGTTATACATTATTTAATTTTAATATTATATTAATATTATTTAATTGCCGTACAGGGTTTGTCGTGCTTGCTTATCGGCCCACTAGATGGCATCGAAAGCCAGTTTAGTTAATGTAAGGTTTCTGGGAGAGTTTACAAATAATAAATAAGTTCAATGTAAAGGGTTTTCTTTAACAATTTGCTGATATTTTATCATACGCCCCCGGGATGTGATATTTTAAACAGTCAGAACCCCCGTATTCATACGTCAAGTCAGGTGATCTTTCAAATACAAATAATTATAGGGTAGAAAGCAAATAAAATTCTTTTCTGAATACCACTATTTAACATATTCATACGTCCCCAAATCATGTGATATAAAAGCATATAACTTTAAACAGGCAGAATCCCCTATTCATAAAGTCAAGTACTCAAAGTCGGCAAAGACCTAAATAATATTGCGCTTGTAAATTTTAAATTTTTGATTGCAATAAAAAAAACTAGTTAAGAAATATGTTGTTAATATTTAAGGTAAAGGTGACAGTTCACACACGGTATTGAATATCTTGGGATAGTGTACCCGCATTTGCCTCAGTGTTTCGAAGTCAAACCAATGATGAACCCCGCTAAGTAGATAGGAGGACGGAAAATGTACCCGCATTTTTACGAAGGGTGCGGAAAAAACACCTTTTTGGGCTACGTTGCGGGAGGGCTGACACCTAGAATGGTCATGTACCAGAACGGGAATCAAACCCGCGACCTCCCAGGCAATGGCAGTGACGCCCCTTTGACTACCTACCTGTGATGCAGGTGAATAACAAACCATACCGAGCAAGTATTTGATAGATACTGACCGCCCCGGGAAAAATAGCATAATGCTCTTTTATACTATAGTTTTGGTCTTTCTACCAAACAAATTAAAATATTTAAGGTAAGGTTTCAAGTTCCAAACCCGGGGCCTCTGGCTTAGTACGCCATTGCTCTGACCACTGAGCTACCAGATTCGTTCCGTGCTCAGGTCAATCTTCACTCATATTAAGGCAGTGGAACAGAGCATCGAGCAGGCACCTCCGTCCCCTTCGCTGGGTCGATGCCGACTACTGAAATAACGGGATTTACAAAGGGACTTATGGACAGTCTGTGTTGCGCATGCGCAGAGACACATTAGAGTATTAGGTCATTACAGACGGGGGGCCCCTTTGAAGAGGGTAAAATAGAACCCCCCCG
>JBCFYV010001641.1:0-49387 GCA_039000515.1 Timema cristinae
GGCGTGTGTTATTATCTCGGCGCTTCTCGCCCCCTTGTGGCCAATACTTAGGCAAGCCTGCCACACTTCATTACTTCATTGTTATTAAACTACGTACTTACTGAGATATAAGTGCAATATGTCAAATATCTGTTTTATCATGTATACTCAATCATTAAATTTATTAATCATAATCTCCTCTTGTTCTCATTACTTATATATTAACATGTATATCAAAGTGCCTTCCCAGGCGGTGCAATTTAATTACGTTCCAGATTAGTAAAGTCAGACCCGCCTCGGTGGCGTAGTTGGCTAACGCGCTTGTCGTATTGAGCCCGACTGCTTAGGACGGGGAGATCGAGGTTCGAATCTCGGTCGGGTGAACTGGGGGTGGTTTTTCCTACATGGTTTTCCACCCTCCCTCACGCAAATGCGGGTTCACTTCCTTTAATTCAACCTTCCCAATTCCTAATCCATTAGTGTAATTAGTACTTAAAGCGTATAACCCGAACGGGTAGTAAGATGCGGTGCTAAATAATAATAATAATAATAATAATAATAATAATAAAGTAAAGTCAGAAAGGAATGTAGACAGAATGGAGGTCATGACACGGGCCTAAAAGACAAATATGAGGAGACTGTAACGCAGTTAAGCAATCGGATTGCAGAATTAACTGTAAGAATGAGAAAGGCTGAGGTTGCTGGTAGTCGTAAGTTAAGTGGGACTGAAGGTCTGGAATCGATACCAAGAAGTTTAAGTGAAGTAACCATGTCTCTAATCCCCAAATACAATGATAAAATGGGGAGCATCTCTGCAGCCCAGTCCAAAAAAAATAGATAGAGCACTAAAGGGCGGGCATTTTGTTGAACAATAAAAAATCGAGGTGCTTATGGTAAATTTGGAAGGTGAAGCCAGGGCCTGGGCGAGTAGTTTGGAAGGAGAGTGGGAGACGTATGAAGTGGCAAAGGAGGTGTTCTTAAAAAAGTATTGGTCTCAGGAGACACAGGACGACTTCCTCCAGTACATTTTCAACGGAAAATACCATCCCAAATTAGGCTCGATGGTGAATATTTCCGCCAGCTGGTGACTCAAACTGAGTATCTAGAATATCCTATGGGAGAGCATAGGTTTATGGGACATCTAGCTCGCCATTTCCGTCCAAATGTGCAAGATGCCTTGATGATTGCGAATAGGGGAAGTTTGAAGGTCATGGAGAAAGTGCTAGTAGGGTTCGACAATAGGTGGGAAAGAGATAGGGAGGTAGAACAGCGTAGTATGCAGAGCAGAGAGAGTGTTGACAGATATCGACAAGGACCATTTCCACCACACCATGGGAGAGGAGAGGTTCAGAACAGGAACAATGGGAACCAACCTTCCATTTATAATCCAGAACCAAGCAGATCAAATCAGTCACAGCAACCGTGGCAGAGGGAGAGAGAGTATAGGTCTAGGAATCAACACAACCTTTCTAGGGCATATAACCAAGGACATAGAAATGAGAATGGGCCAAACCAAAGAAATGACAACCCTAACCTAGCACAAACTCACTGGGTGAGAGCGCAAAATCTGCAACCTGAGACAATAAACCGTATGCATTTGGATGCAGGTGCTAGAGAGTCGGAAAACTTGTAGGCCAATTATGCAATGGTCCGGGCATGACAGGTAGTATGAATAAGAGACGGACGGTGGAGCAGTTAACCCACTTAGAGTATATGAACCAATATGTAATATTACAAGGCAGTCCCAAGGAAGATTTGTTATACGAGGGAAATAATAAATTTGAGTTCAGTAAAGTTATATCGCCAGAGATACACGGAAGAGTAGGCGATTTTGTAGTAGAGTTATTGATAGATACTGGCTCAGAAATAACTGCATTATCTCAAGAGTATTATGAGCAAATAAAAGAAAATAATCCAGAGATGAAAATTCCTGTATTGCCTGTGAGTAATATCGTGATAGTGAGGGCTACTGGTTTGAAGAATAAAAAAGCAAAAACTCAAGTGTTACTTGATGTAAAACTGACAAACAAAACTATAAATATTATTTTCCTGGTTGTGGAAGGGTTAAATGTTCCAGCTATTTTGGGATCAGATTGGATGACAGGGTTTAGTGTGAGGATAGACTACTCTAAAAGACAGGTAGTGATTGATAGGCAGAAAATGAACATAGTTGTCCCTTTTGTGGAGAGATTAGAATCCAAGATGATGAAGCTGCAAATAGAAAGAGAAAAGGAGGTAGCTATTGAAGAGGAAGGGGAAGTAGGAGTGAGACAGGTGTCCACCAGCGGACCTAGTATACCTTGGGAAAAGATTGAAGAAAAGATTCAGATGGCAGTGATTAAAGAGGAACAATGGGATAAATTATTAGACATAATGTGGGAGAATCAGTTGATATTTTCTGAGAAACCAGGACTGAATAAGTTTTACCAATGTGAACATTTGGTTTATGTTGGGAGGTCAAGTCTCACCACTGTTGACGGGAGACGCAGTTATCACAATGCTGTTGAGTATATGAGGAAGATGCTTGTGTGGAGGTGGGTTTTGGTGGCTGTGGAAATGATGTTTATGTCCTGAGCAACAATGGCTCTACAATGATATACTACTTATAATCTACAATATTCAATGATACGTCTATGATACCATAGTAATTCAATACTTCTTTAACCCACTACGTATATATGATTACATGATACTTAATACAAAAATGCGTCGAAGAAGACCTGGGAGGTGGATGTTGGATCTCAGTGTGGCGTAGAGTGCAGTGCTCTAGGGTCATATAATACTTGATCCCGTGAGATAGTTGTGAAACAGGTGGTGGACAGCCACGCTCTCCTGGAAAGTATATTAGATGGGTGATTTGAGGTTTGAAAATTTAGTTTTTTATGTATACATAGATATGGTAGAAGAAAAGTATGCAAGTGGGAGTGTTCGTAAATCCAATGTTATTGATATTATAAAGTTTTCGTATGTATATAAGAAGTACCATTATTAACTATGTTGTAAAGTTTGTGTTGTAGAGATGATAAGTTTTAGTTCATATTAATTATAAGTGATTGCCATTACTTAGTAGTATATTTATGGAGTAATTGTTTCTGTGTTTCAATTATGAAGCTCTCTTATTAAGTAATTTAAGCAATTTTCAGATTAGATATGTTTACTCGCTTGGCCAGAGAGGTTATCTGAGGTTGGACATTGCTGCGTGTGTCCTTCCCCCAGATAAGGAAGGTAACTGTAATGTATGCTTTTGTAAACGATTAGATATTTGTTATTCTCCCTATATCAACTAATGAATATGCTTAACACATTTATTTGTTTATCTTTGTTTAAAAACGCATTGTGTTTGAAATTTGAATCTAGCGGGAGGTTTTCAATCTCCGCTAGAATGCGTGGAAGAGATGTTTTCTCTGTCGCGCATGCGCATCCTTTGTTCGTAGTTTGTTTTGTTTTGTTTGTGTACGCGTCCCTGACGCCAAGCCAGCCTGGTCTCGAGAAATACAACCTTATGTGGAAATTATTAGTTAATAAAAATAAATGCTTGGATGGCCGTGTGTATTTTTTCTTTTCGGAGTTCTACTTCTAACTTCACATTACACACCAATCTTGAACAAAGTAGTGTATTTGTTTCGTTTACTACATGCCAAAATACCCAGATACTATTGCTGAAATCTCTTCTTCAATTCATTTCTTAGATTTAACAAATGACGGTTTCATCTGGTCATACTTTTAACATCCAAAGCATCACATTCTGGAACTCCCATTTCCTTTATTTCTTGTAGAAAACAAGCCGGGATGAGAGGAATTAAATCATCACAATCTTCTGCCTGGTATGTCAGTGGACTAGAGTTAATGGCAGCTTCTATACTACAGAGAAGAGTAAGCATTTCTTGGAAAGTTAGGAAAGCTTTGCCTAAAACTCGCTTCAAAAGTTCTTTTATTACTCTTATTAACCTTTCCCAGAAGCCTCCCCACCATGGGGCACTAGGGGGGTTAAATTTCAAAGTGATACGTTCAACCGAGCTATGTTTAGAAGTCTTTTCCCAATCAAATGTTTAAACGTGTTATTGGCACCAGTGAAATTGTTGCCATTGTCAGAATAAATAACAGAAGGACGCCCTCTTAGAACTACAAAACGCTAGAAAACTTGAAGGAAAGCTTCGGTGGAGAGAGAAGTAACCAAATCCGGATGTACTGCTTGGTAGAAAGCACAAGTGAAAACTACAAACCATGCTTTACACTCATCTCTCAGAAACAGAGGACCCGGCAAGACAACCCCTATTACTTCAAACACAGATGATTCTCTAATTCGGTTGAGAGGTAAAGGAGCTTGGGCCACCTCCGCATGTTTTCTCTTATGCCTCCGGCATCTGAAACAATGACATAACTTTTCTCACAGTTCTCTTCCCACCAATAATCCAAAAACTTTGTCTTTGGTGATTATGAAGAAGTCGCACACCGGTGTGATTTTGTTTCACATGCTCTTCCATGATGAGAAGGGAAACAACAACAGGGTGCGCTGGTAGAATCATAAGGGATCTTAACATCTTCAAATCTTCTCTAAGGAATAATCTTGTGTTAAATCTGAGGACAACGTCTTCCACAAAAAGATTTAGCGAGGATTGTCGACTATAGTAAGAGAATTCACTGGAGTTTTCTTCATTTCTTCAGATATGTCTTTTTCTTCATACACAGGTTCTGCTAGAGGCCAACAGTTTTGGTTATTCGTGTAACCAGGCAGTGCCCTCCCACCATTGGGAATCCACCAGCTGAGAAACAGAACATCCAGGTGATGGCAAATCAGTTGGGTTCATTGAACTACTGGAATCGGTCAAGTTCCTGATCTCATTCACCGATTTATTACAAAAACAGACCAATTATCATTCATACAAATCCAAGCCAGCACTGTAGAAGAATCCGATAGTTAAAAAACATCAAGAACCTTCAAACAAGTAGATTCTTGCACACCTTTTAGCAACCTCGACCAATTGTAGCTGCTAACAATTCTAATATAGGGATAAATATTTTTTGAGAGGGGATACGCTAGATCTTCCATCACATAACTGCACACTTATGTGATGATCTCTGGATTCACATCTAATGAAAACAACTGCCATATAAGCATGTAAACTGGAGTCACAGAATAGAAAATTCTTTTCGCAATAGAGAAAATTTTCCTTTTTATAGCTTCTCACCAATACACCTATTCAACCAGTCCATATTCAGAAGCAACATATCATCTTTCCGATCCCACAAGACTGAAGAGAGAGGTGTTGATTTTACCTCATCTTGCTTGAATTGCCGTCCTCTCTAATTAAATCTGCCTTCAGATAATACTTCACTAGATTTCTGAATAAACTGACCTACTTATAATTCACCGTCAATGCTCCTGACAACGTGGTATACATAGAAGCTCTGTAGAAATCTCTTAATGATCAGGGGATTGAAATGGAAGCTAGTAAATATTTACTCAAATGATAATCCAAAACTGCCACCAAGAGGAAGAGACTACAGATTAAGCCAAATACACTCTTGCATGTCTGAAGATATTATAGATATGCTCCGCTTCATTCCACCACATAAAACAGAGATATTTCCTATCTTATTCATGGATAATTATCTGAAGAAAAGATTTTCCAATATCTGTAGTTTACAAACGTCTCCAAGCAACGTAAAACAATGTTTACCAATGCCAATATGAGTTCTGTTTCTAACAGTTTTATTGATTTGATGTAATTAACTTTCAATTTCTGAACCGACTGATTATATATTTATGAGTAAAAGCGAAATATTTTACCAATTTTCCCAAGATGGCATATACATACCTTCATGGTTCTTATACATACCACAATAAACATGAAACCGACGGCTTTACATTCCTCCGACGGAAGTTTTACAAGGGATTTAGTTTAGTTTATAGTCTATTGGCTTCGATTTGAAACTCATTAAACTACGATGCTAATAAGAAGCTTCATTGTAACAATAATTTAAATACAACAGAAAGTCGATAATTTGGACTAATTGCGGAGTGACCCAGTCCAGATTAAATACAGTCTGTTTATTTGATAAAAAAAAAAAAAAGCATAGACGGGATATTTAAGAAAACTCATCGTTAAAGTAGAAACATTTATACTTAATTTAATTTAATTTAAGAATTTAAATGGTTTTTTGTTGCTAAATATCACAAATCCTAAAGCAATATCTTAAGGTGTGGCAGAAGGGAGCGCCAGTATTTTTACAGTTTTTATAAAATTTAAATTTCTTGATCAAAATAAATATAATATTTCTCCAGTAGCAATATAGAGTTTAGTTTTCTACATATACCAATATTAACAGATCTTGAATATCTGTCAGGGGTGTCTTGTAATTTTGTCAAAACCATTTAAATAAAGAGAAAAAGTTTTGACAAAATTTCAAGACACCCCTGACAGATATTCAAGATCTCTTGATAATAGTATGTGTAGAAAACTAAATTCTATGTTGCTACTGGAGAAATATTTTATTTACTTTGCCAAGAAATTTCAATTATATAAAAACTGTAAAAATACTTGCGCTCCCTTTAGTCGCACATTAAGGCAAAAATCTATCAACGAAAAAAAGTCTCATTATTTTTACCAACATCGGTTGAGGTGCGTTTTGGACGGCCATGTTTCGGATACTGATACCACTATGGTTATTTTTATAAATAATTTTTTTTCTTGGCAATATGGACTATCAACGATGCGGATTTCTTAATTCCAAATTGTCGACACACAACTGTATATAAACTTGTTGGAGAAAACTGGCAATGTTTCTCAACATTTTTTCCCCCCCAAAAGGTCTTGGTATCCGTTTATATTACACGCACATATTAAGTTCGCTAATAAAATAGGAATGAGGATTGCATAGATTTAAATTGAATGTACACGCATTTGTGATGAAGTGGAGTGGAAAATAATTCAGGGAAAGAAAACTCACCTATTTGATCGGAAATCAAACCCAGATCGCCTACAGTGTTACTTGACAGTAACACGTTTAACCATACGCTGGTAGACGATACCATATCATAGTCATAAGTAGTTATTTACTTTTCGAGAAACTTCATGAGTACAAGATCAGTGTATTATAAATATAACTCACTATTGTAATTAATATTTTAGAGATAATTTGTACTGAAAGCTAAGAGTGAAATAAAATGCAACTGTTGAAGTACGGACCAGTAATTTAATTTTATTTTTAGATTAATATGGAGGTTAATATTTAAACATGCTGAGCTGATTGAAAGAACAATAACCACTTTGGTAATAATTAATGCGTTGGTTGAGTAAGTCATGTAGGGACGACAATTTTGCGGGAGGTACATCAATATCGTAATAAGAATACATATATAAATAACATTATTAATAATCATACACATACACCTCATGGTTCTTGAAGAAGAGTGTGTATGCTAGCATATAGGGCTCATGGTTCTCCAACTCGACAACTGTGCGTGGGACCACAGTCTGGAAAGCTGCAGCTTCGCCCGTGCTTCCACCGGCATTTTGGGGAAGAAACATTTGCACGCCGTCACATAGGGCTCACGATTTGGGGTATCCCCTGGCTGGGGTGGAGTCACCTCATGAGTTAGCTGAATTAACAGTCCTTTAACTCCCATTGGTAGAGTGTGTTCCCATGAGTTGCAAGTAGCATGCCAGTCATTATGTTCTGAAACAAATAAAATTATTCATATATAAATGGTACTGACATAAGATATTTACGGTAAGTTTAGAAATTTTAGTAATAGAGACCTTCAATAACCTCTACTAACCATAATACTACATTAAATCAAATTTAAATTAGTTAAAAAAACACCTGGACATGAGAATTGAGCTCGAGACATTTGGCTTTGGGAACCGAGGCTCTTCCACCGAGCTATCTAGGATTTATCCGATGTTTCGGCTCGTTATTCACTTATAGTTGAAGGTTGATTCTGTGATGGACGTGTGCAACAGTCAGATACATATTAGTGACCAATAATATGATATTTATCATACCTGAGTCATCTGACTCTTTGGAGAACAGTTATGCAGCTAAGTATGCAATACAAGATTTTAATTTTAACGTTAAATGCTAATGAATACCAACGCACATCACAAACTCAGTGTTATATTACCAATCAAATAAGAACTCTGAACACTAGACCAATCCTGGTTAGCTAAATGGTATAGCATTAGGGCACTAAGATAAAAGTCCCAGCTTCGATTACTGTGCATGTACTATTTTTCATCTAAATTAAATTAATTGAACAATGACCCCTTCAATACGGACAGTGACTTAATTATAATGATTTTCACCTTGTCTGTAGATATTAATATACAGGTTATCTCAAATGTATTGAATCAAATAGCATGTAACTAGGTACATTTAAAGTAAACAACTGTCCAACCTTCTAGTTTCCCAACCTCGACATATTTGTAGCCGATCATGTTGTTCCCGGCAGCTCTAGACAGTTCCTTAAACCACCAGGCTTATATTGACAATATTACGTTTTTAATCAGAAAATCTTAGTACAAGGTAGTCAGTCAACTAAATACACTAACGAAGTTATGGCTTATTTCAGTCATTTCCGGGGAAACCAATGTGCTTTATTGGGTCAATTATAAAAATAATTTTATTGTTGATGTTATTAAATCATATATTAGATTTATTTTAACTCTAAATAAAACACGTAATATAACATTGTTAGAATATTAATTTATAGATATAGTCCTGCAAGCAAGTAACTATAAATAAATCAAATATAATATTTTGACAGTATATCAAAATTTGTATGGATTTATTAAAATTGTAATATTAAAACTGACATAACTTTTTGATTCGATGATTTGATCTCAGTATTGTAATCGTCTAGTTATCTTTTGTTCAATCTAAACCCTAAATATAGATTATATTATTATCGTAGCACATATCGATGGTCACGCAGAAAAGACAATAAGATCGTTTAGCTTGGTTTGCCGATGATGGGCCGTTTCGAGCTAGAAATCCGGACTGGTATATTGAGAGTGTTTTTACATAAACAGTCTTCTAATTATCGCCATCCTTACAATAGCGTTCATTATACACAGGTTGTGGTATGAATTGCGAAACTAACAAAGATTAAAGCAGCACACATAGCACACTACAAACAATCACTTATCCAATAATGTTATTTCAAGTGTACAAGGCTCAACATTACTAACATCTTACTTTAGACCATAGGTCAACAACCAGTGTACGTAGTTCCATAAAATTATAATAAGTGTTTGGATTAATAACGAACTTGATATCCGAGTCAAATGGTTTAGTTCACTTTCTATCAATAATCTTTTTATTGTTATTGTTTAATTTTTCATTCTAAAATATTATTTTTTAAGGGCTGTACTATATAATTGATTATTAAAGTGATGGGTTGTTGTTGAAAATTTAGTTCTACCATTCATGAAAATAAAATTTGCTTTAACAATCTCTGATGTGGTTTTTTAGGAATATTATTTTGTCTGTTTTAATTGATTGATTTCCTGTTTATACAATTTATTTTTTAATATATTAATTCCTTGGAATATTTTTATTTTATATTGTGTAATTTAGTTTCGAAGTATACCAATCAATTTAATTGTTGTTTTATTAAAATCCTTTACATAAATGATACAGTTCATATTTCTCCTTAATACAAGTAAAAGAATATAACTAAAATCAGGTGGGTGTATCCTAAGACACTGCTATGTCTCTGGTAAGTAAAAAATAAGACACTGATATGCCTCTAATGAGTATAGCCTAATACGCTGCTATAGCTGCGTAGTGAATAGCTTAAGACACTCTTATGTCTTAGGTAGGTACATATTATATTGTTGCATAATTGACGAAGTTTCATGAATCATTAAATACGATGCATCACGGTGTACACCGTGGGGGAAGATATATCGTGTTTGACGTTATATTGTGACGAACGATATACCATAGAGGACGATCTTGATGGATGATATACCGTGGGGAACGGTATCTCTTGAGGGACAATATACCGTGGGGAACGGTATCCTTTGAAGGACAATATATCGTGGGGGACGAAGTTAGATCGCTAATGACGTCTCAGCTTCATTCTTCATCGCCCAGATTTTTCTTCTTTCCTTCATGTAATCAAATATTTGAATCCTTTTTCCTAATCTTCGCTTTCCTTCAACCTTGCCCTTTATAACGTCATGTAGAAGACAGCTAAGGATATATACTATGTACAATATTAATATAGTATGGTTTTAAAATAAATATTTTTCCAAATAACGGGCAATCTTAAATAAAATATATGTTTTTAATCCTTGAAGATGCCCGCTATTGAGAAATGAGTGTCTTTCTATTGGTGTCTGTTACTCTCTCAAGAAATTAACACTACACCGAACACCGACTACGCCAGCCATTTTGTTTCAAGAGGGCGAGTACAATACGTCTAATCATGGCCTTTTCCTCAACAGAAGCTTATCGGAATTTCATAAAACAAATCCAGTTCAATTTTAATACAACGCAAGCTTTAAATTAACAATATATTATGTAAGTAGTTAACTTTAAGATCAATAGTATTGTTGTTTAAAAGCAACCAGAAATAGGCCTAATATAGTTTAATTGATAGCTTATATGAAACAAGTTTCTACCATTTTCAGTATATATTAAAAACAAAGTAGTATTGACTTTGAAAGTGAATACCTCACATGGATTGGTCAAAGAAAGCGCAAAAGATAACGTTAATGATGATGTCACAGTCTTGGCTTGGAGCGTAGCGATAGAAATTTCAGAAGCAATATTACTACAAATAAAAATTCACACAGATAAGACAAAATAATTTTGACCTGACTGGGATTCCAACAGACAAAAATACCAGAGATGGTTAGTCAACACATTGAGAGGAGTGAGGTATATCTACTTAGGGGCCATCGCCACAGCATGGAGCCAATGATTTAATACAATTTATTTAAGAGACAAACAATAATAATACATATCTTGTAATAGGTTTAAAAATTCTTAAAAAATTTTATGTGAATTTTTAAATTTCTTTACATATTTAAGAATTGTTGTTGGCCATTTTTAAGGATAATTTTTTTTAAAATTAGTACTTGGTTTGAAATATTTTTTTTTAAATATTATATTTTACATTTTTCTTTGACTTCATGGGCTAAACAGACTTGTATAAATTTAGAACATTTTTTTGGATTTTACTTTGATTACACACTGAAAACTAAACTAAAATAATTTACAAATGCTTTATTACCTTGATTTACGATAAAAATATCTCAAAATAATTTTAAAAAAGGTATTTAAAAATGTATTATTTATCTTGAATTTCTGTGGTTAGGGGAGGTATGTTGTTTCATATTTTCTACCGTGGCTGGTACATCTTGATAGACTTTGTATTTAATACCCCCCCCCCCTCCACCCCCACAACCCCAAAAAAATAATTTAAGTCAATTCTAGTGAATGGGCAGCCAAAGGAACTGACGCTTATCTTCCTATCCACCAATAAATCCAGTATTGGTCCAATATTTCTCGAGATTTATGTCAATAGTGCACTAGACAAATATCGCACTGATACTACATGTGCATTCTTTGTTCTTAAGTACAGTATAGATTGGAAAATTACCACCTATATCAAATTGGGCCACCACTTTCTCCAAATTAATTAAAACTCATAAAGTCGTTAGTGATATCTATGTGCTTATATGTGCCCAAAATTCAACGTTTGTGCTATTAAATTAATCAAATTATTACAATTTCAATGTGGTGGGCCAACATGATTTCAAGCTAGTCTCCCATTTGTTTTAAACATCCAGAGGTGCATTGGGGCCGGAACGTCGTTCCAGTACTTATTTTTGAGCCAGAACGACGTTCCCCTTCTTTTTATAGTAATTGAATTGTTATTAGTTTCTTATTGATTACAGCAGCCCTTGGCTCCTTCAACTATTCATTCCATGTTTTACAATAATATTAGCCAGTGTATTGCATTGGAATTTACGACCACATATTCCAGTTCTAGTACAGACGTCTGATACAATAGGCATATAGTAGATGGTTACCCCCTTCTCCATTTTCTAATTGTGTACACACTTTTGCATTTTGGAGTTGTTTCCATCGTATTTGTAATTTGAATAAGTAATAATTATCCTATTATATAGGCCTACACATGAATTAAAAATAGTTCGGGTTACATGGTTCATTCCAGCCCCTTTTTATTTTTATCAACACACCACTGCAATCATCCTAACTTAGTTTTGATCACACCATTCGTTAGTTTTCTGTTTGTGTGAATATTTGGCATCCACTGCAATGGGCCTTGTAGGGTGGGGTGCATTTATTGCTCCCGAGTATTAAGGTAAAAATAGTTTGTGCGTCCATTGCGGCGAAGCGTAAAGGTTAATACTGCAAAAATGGAACACAATCAATTGCACAACAACAACAACAACAACAACAACAACAACAACAACAACACAACAACAACAACAACAACAACAACAACATGGGAAATATGTGCTACAGTTATTATAATGGCAACTTTAAAAAACTTTGTCAAAATTTAGTCTGAAATGGGATTATATGAAAATATGCAAACTTTAAAAGTAATTATCTAAATAAATGAAAAAAAACCTATTTTATTTAAAGATTTTTCACACAAATTAACTACAAACACTATTTTAACCACTATAATAATGTTTGTTGTGAAATATGTTTTTATCTTTAAACAAATATTTGTTTGTTTCTTCGAAAATACAACTGATCATACTTCTAGCAACTGTTCAACTATCCAAAACCTAATGAGCCTGGACTTGGATGACTGAAACATTATCACATAGAACCTCCTACATAACACAAAACATCTAAAAATGTATCATCTTTATATGTAATTTACTATGGTATGCGAGTGTCTTTCGACAACTAACAGAAGACCCTAGATGAGTTATAAAGAGGAAACTTTGCACATTTATAATATCCAGCACAGGACAGAAACTAGCGTAGCCAGCTTTACAGTTTAAACTTATTTTTTCATTCTTTATTTCTTTAATATACATAAGATTAATTTAGTTCACTGTTACTTTATCCATTCAAACGTAATAACTAATATAATTTTTACTTCAACAAACAAACCTCAACCTTAAGTGTGCTTATCAATTTAAGGCTAGGTCTCGTTATGTTGGTTAATATCATAATCAACCTGCCGTAGACCAGCATAAAAACTAGTTTTTAAAGTAAAACACTCAAACATATGAATGAAAACTTGGACTTAATAAACATGACTAAGTCAAAGACACGCTTTACAAATGGAAACCAGATTATTCTTAACCCACAGAAATCTCAAATATTTAGTTTATTATAAACCCCCAACTTTGCCTTTAGAGAACCTAAAAAAATGAAACTGAATAAAAATGTAATTTTAACATCAAATCTATTTGAAATCAAACATTTTATTTTAACACGATAACTTGGAGAAACAGATTTTCTACCTGAGACGTTTTGGCATCACATAATGTGACTGTGAGTAAGGGTAAGGGCGTAATAGAGTATAAGTCTTGCAAATTACAAGGCGGAGCGCCTACATTCAATGCACCCCACTCACCAGTCTTACATTTTAATACACCTTTGTCTCTGCAAGTAAAGTAAAGATAGACATACTTCTGTGCTATAGCAAATGACTCTTAAAACCGATTAGCACAGTCAGGAATGTGAATGACAGTATGTAGTCAGTTATATATTGTTTTCATTAATCTCTTGATTCAAGAGAGTGTTTGAAACTCGAAATATACCTTGTTGATTTTTTTTATCCGTGAGGAAAAAGCATAGACTCCTGGCCACCAGCATTTTGTTAACGTTTTGTAATCAACGTTGCTATTTCATAGGGTTGGTAAAATATTGTTAGTCAGTACTATTGATAATATCGAACGTGTCCATCGACAGTGGTGGGATTGCTTAATTTATTAATAAAATATGGCAGAAATGGAAAAATTAATCATTCGGAATGAAACAACTCAAATAATTTATTTCAATTTGCAATCAGGGGCTGACACAAAGGGGGGTGGGGAGGTGCACCCCTATTAACTCTCCAAAATATTTTAATTAGTATTAATAATGAAAATTGAAAATTAAACCAATACGTACTATATTATAATAAATCACTACCAGTTGTCCTGTCATGTAATCTCTCAGTAGCCAGTTGCTTTGCGTGTTAATCACTGTCATAAATTGATATACATTTAAACACATAATTTAGCCTAATAAACAAAAATTAACCAGAAACATGAATGAACGATGAACTTTTTCTTTCTTCAAATTTACTAATTACTTTATAATTTACTCTCAAATTTTAAAGGAGTTTTATTTTAGAGCATTCCGAGGGGTAGCTTCCCCTGACACGGTTCCGTGAGAGCGCCGGCACCCCTCCAAACACTCGAGAACATCCTGGATCCACCCATGTTTACGATGGCACATTTAAACCATGATGTGGCCTGAGAAAAAAAGAGAAGAGGAAAAACAAATCATAATAAACGTTCTACTACATTTGATCGAAATGCCGTCTACCTCTTCCTTGCCTAAATATGCCAAAATAACACGAATAACACAAATGCCGCGGTAAAAATTAGTAAAAACTGTACAATTGCGCACAAACACTGAAATGATTCCTATTCTTATATACTTTTGTTAGTTGAAGTACCATAAACCTAAATAAATTGGATTAAATATATTTTCTCTTTTGTTTAACAACACTGGTGTGGATATTTATTTTGTTAAAATCGTAAATTAATCAAAGCGATCGTAAAATCGTATAAGTTATTTTCTTGTACACCAAATAAAATTGTTTTGGGAATTTTGCAGTTATTCCTGCCTACGTCATTATAGTAGTAATATTAAATAGCCAGGAAGGTTATTAATATGCAATGTTTGTTTGTTTTTATGGATTTATTTTGGTTGTAAAACTAAAGATAGATACATGTAACACATTGAACATGGCGGATACACATATCAAACACCCGCCCCAGAGGGGCTCTTAATCGTTGGTCGACATTTATCATTTATAGCACTGAACAATATTACATGTAGAGCCATGATGGGCTGATAATAGGATTACAATATATTTAGAGGCAGGAAAATAATATAAAAACCTACCGTATCGCCCATTTGTAGTCAACAGGGACCTTAAAACATATCACGGTGAAAATGTATAGGAATGGAAAAGAAACCCTGGAATAAATAAGGAACCAAATGTATACAATCAAAAACGAAAAAAACGAAATTAGAAGACCCCGATCATGCGAGTCGCCGGTGTCGGTGGGAGTAAATAATAATACACCACCAGGGCTACTACTATGACATTCCCATACGTAGCCCTGGCGTGAAAATAAAATAAACTTACATAGTGGACAATTTCTGGCCATCTGACGTCACTAAAACTAGAAAACGGTATAAATCAAATTATTGGTGCTATCAGAATTACTGGTCCTGCCCGCTACTTGTGGACAGATTGTGAAATGCAAAATTTGTACCGGATTGTTCGAAAACAATGATGGACAGTATGAGTACATTAAAGTACCAACATAGGACATACCCCGATTCGACGACTGGTTGGGGCAAAATTAAGGGGGTGTTCAGAGCGAGGGAGGCTCCGGGGTCGGTCAATGGGACGATTGTTACTCCACCAGGTCTATATAGATATTTCCACACGTATCCCTGGTGGGAAACGAAAAATAAAATTTTACCGGTGGGCGCTTTTTGCCCTTATGGTGCTAATACATTAAAGGAGGGAACAAATAATCAAGTTTTGGTTTGGGTTTGAGTCTGGGATTACTGCCCACTCCTCGTGGGCAGACTATTATAGGTTTAGAGTGTTTTATAGTCCATTTTGATACAGTTGATTAAAAAAATTATTAGAACAGGCTGTGGATAAGGACGGGAGACACAAGGAGAGATGGTATACGGTAACAGGTATTGGCATTGAGATCTCCAGGAACGTATCTTACTCAACTACTTTATAAAGTTTCACTATAACAAATAGATACCCATGTGTGAGATTCCTTTTGAAAAATACGTGTTTTTATCATGGAGTACATTGATTAGATGGAGAGTATCTTGGGTGACGATATAATTTTTATTTTTTTCTATTTAGCCCGTATATGAGGCTTCCGTAATGTAGTAGTTAATATTGTATTACACTATCGCGTGTAATATTGTCGTTTATATACCTTATAAAACATAGATTCGTTAATCAAACCCTTTCATTTTATTTAAAATCAAACTATAATTAGTATTTGTTGCCAGGAGACACGATGTATTTCAATATATTATAATAGTGGTTTCCTAGATACATATTAGTGTTGTGTTTTATTTTATCTTGTTAAAATATATAATTATTAATATGTATGGTAAATGATTTAAATGAAACTATATTGTGAGTAACAGAATATTTTAATATTTAAAACTTCATGTTGTTTGTCCCTCCACCAACCAGTAGAACAGTCTCCAAAACTTTTACAATGTAAGCTCCATGCTTCTTCTAAAAAAATTAAAAATCGTAAATATCAAATTAGCCCTTTTAATAAAATTGTTATTCTGATTGGAATAAATTATTTTTTATAAGCTTTGGACAATTTAAATCCAGAAATAAAACGATATGATATAGACCAGATGATGAGTTCTTCAACTTCCTCCAAGATTTATTTGTATGTATTGGTTGATTTATGTAATTTAGAACAGAGTGTATTATTGGGGAACATCAAATATGCAGTTATCTAGAATAACTAAAGTTATAATTAACTTAAAAGTGGTATGTGTATTTGCTATTAGATTTTACCAGTATTATAGGTTGGAGTTGATCACATTTCCCCCCAAGGTCACTGAGGTTCGGCGTGGTCATTATTTTCACTCTTCGGAGTACCGAATATTTCATAAATTGCGAAATCTGTATAATATTTAAATTATTTTCATATACATAAAGAGATAACATTGTAATGGTACTTTTTTGACCTCGAGATTACGATGAATATTTTCGTTTTATAAGCTTTCGAAACAAAAAATGAATTTCTTGATTCGTTCTTTCTTATCTATATCTTGGTTTAGAGCCGAAGTAAGGGAGAAGTGCAGTTTCTGCAACACTCATTTACATAATGATATTGATGAGTTGGAGGGTTCCTGAGATGTCACGATAGATATGTTGATGTGAGGTGAGGAGGTGGGGAGGTGGGGGGATGACTGATATGAGTGAGGAGGGGTTTGGGAGGGTTCCTGAGATGTCACGATAGATATGTTGATGTGAGGTGAGGAGGTGGGGAGGTGGGGGGATGACTGAGATGAGTGAGGAGGGGTTTGGGAGGGTTCCTGAGATGTCACGATAGATTTGTTGATGTGAGGTGAGGAGGTGGGGAGGTGGGGGATGACTGAGATGAGTGAGGAGGGGTTTGGGAGGGTTCCTGAGATGGGGAGACATATTTTTTTGGTGCTGCATACGAGGACACAACTGGTTTTTTTCTTAAACATGGAGCAGATACGGGGACTCATGAGATATGTGAAGTAGGGGGGTGAGGGGGGTGTGGAGCACCTGTTTTTTTCTTATACCGGTGCGGCATACGAGGACAGGGATGAGAGGGTTACAGGGAGGATTGAGTGTTTTTTCTCTCTCTCTCTTTCATAGACGTGACGTAGTAGACAGCTACGGGCCTCGAACCCTGGGATATGACAAGTATATTCTCTCTCTCTCAAACCCTGATGGTCAGCCCTAGCAAAGATTGGGAATTAAGGATATGACAAGCATTATTCCCCCTCCCTAAATAAATAGTACAGTTTTTTTAAACCTAGTATATTCTTAATATTACATTGATACATATATTCAGTACAAAATTCTCTCTCTCAAAGATTCTTTCATGCATAGTCTTAGTCTTTCAACATACACATACATATAGTCTATTCAACACGCGCACGACCGGTTCTTTCACCACTTGAAAAGATCGTATTTGCCGTCGCCTAGATAGATCAGTCCGCGCTGCGAGGCGTTAAACCGACTTCTGTATCTCGCGCCAAAGTTTTTACCTGGAAGATGCACTTTGCCCACATAATCCAGCGTCACGATGTTTGGCTCGTCCTCCGGTTCGCTGATCTCTTCGTCTCCTTCCAGGCGACGAACGTTGTAGGTCCGATACTTTTCAAGTTCGGAGATGCTTTTGACACGGCCGAGTTCCTCGCGCTCGATCCGATACAGCTCGACGCACAAAGCGTCTTCCTCGAGCAGGGATGTCGATTCCTCGAGCTGGGGAGCGTCTTCGCTGAGAATTTGCGGCTCGTCCCCTTCCTTCAGCTTGTAGACAGGACATGATGTTGAACAGTTCTCGACGGACTGGCTCGCCTCGTACATTCCTGGATTATGGCATCCGAGCCAGTGCACCGAAGAGTCGCAACACTCGCTGTAACCCTTCTTGGCTCTCGCGATGTAGTATTCCAAGCTGCTGTCTGAGATCTTAATTTCACCCATGTCCTCCAGACGATAACCCAACCGTCTAAACATTTCGAATGAGATGCGTCTCCCTACCTCCCGGTCAATTATATGCTCGGGATGGAGGGGGGAACATACCCTCGCCCCCCCTCTATATCCTTCGCATCGATCCACGAATTGTGTGTCGAGTCGAACCCTAACCATTTGACGTACGCTCTATTTCCGGAACGTCTGACTATCTTCTCCACGAGGTAGACGTCAGGAAACGAAGTCTTTCTAAGTTCCTTAGCGTAGAAACCGCCCGTGATAGGGTTACCTTTCATATCTTCAAGTAGGAAGGTCCTGGGATTAGTCTCGACCACCTTGCGTATTTTAAACAGTTCAGTCGACCAGTTTGCGGTATAACCCTTTTCTAAAACGTCCTTATACTTGCTGATACGGACTATATCGTCCACTTTAAATACGTTCGGTGTGGAATCTTGAAACACACATGTTGCCTTTTGAGATCACAGTTTATTTCCTCTTTGGACATTGACATAAATGAAAATCATACAAGTTCTCCTCTTTCTCTGGCTCGTACCTTCCTTGCGCATTGCAAGCGAGCCGTTTCATAACTCAGACCCAAGTCGAGCGAAGTGACGGAACAGTCCACCGCCAACTCACTCGGCCAAGCTCTAGCGACCGGCTCAGTAACTACAGCCTGCGCCGGACAAATGCGCATAAGTAGGAAAGGGGTGGGGAGGGATAGTGACCTCACCGTCACACACTCCCCTCTCCCCCTCCCACGAGAAGGAGTTCGCCAGATACAGTATTTTTTTCAACACAAGCTATACACTAGACTAAGCTTAATTCTACAAACTAAGAAAGCGTTCCAGCTGGAAACACTTACCTCGACACCAACTACATTAAATAAATTTACAATATCACAACTATGATAATCTTTTCATGAAAACATTTAGTATAACAATAAGGAAGGGTGAAAGTTCTCAGTTTTGATTTGTGAACACATTCTGTAAAATATGGAACAAGACGCCACCTTGTTCAAACACCACTGTCCAGCCGTGAGAAAATAAATATAAACCGCGCCACTTCTGTGCGCGTTGATCACCTGACCTGTCTGTCACACTTGGCACGTGGCCCGTTCACACGTTTGACTTAAGTCTTTAAGATGCACTAGAGACACAGATAATTAACTATAAAAATATAATATAAACAACACAATACTACACAATATGTATATATGTTTTTTTTATTTCCCTATTTTCTCAGAGACCAGGGATTAAAATAATAGTTTAGTGTGCACCAATTACAGGAGCACACGGCCAACACAAAGAAAAAAGGAGAAGTTCATGATTAACAAAACCAAAGACCCTGGTTCGATTCTTCCATATTAAACAAACAATGAATTTTATACATCAATTAAAGCTACTGTACAATCAGTCTGAAGGCAATACAAACTCCTACATTTATATCACTCACATTTCAATAATATCCAAATGCTAGTTGTCCCTGGTGCAATCCTCCTCCAGTCCTTCTCATTCTATCTTCTATTTACGACCTTTTTTAATTTCTATTTCTAATCTCTACAGAAATTTACCCTCTATTCTGCTAGTACATTTTCTAACGACCTGCTTTACAACACATTAATTACACTCAATAGTATAACCGAACGTCTTAACATTCACTTATGTTCATGAACCTATTTAAGGATATTTACCCTACTTTTACAATATAATAAACTCACTCAAAACATAAGTTAAAGTAGTGACGTTCCCTCGTCCACAACGAATTAGATTAGGTATCTTGTTAACTTAATTTACAAAAGAAGAGACATACACAAAAAAATATGTATATGAACGTGATGACGTTCATCCATGTTTACAAATATTAGAAAGGACCAGTCCTGCCCCATCTGTCCGCTTAGAAATAACAGCTTGCCGTCAAGGGAAAATCTGACACCGGGAACACATCTTTCTTACATGAAAATGATGTCAGGAGCTAGCGAGAGAAAAAAAAGAGAGACCGACTGCCAAACCTCCACGAACGGTCAAGCCAACACCACGCAGAGCAATTAAGGGGAACAGCTACTGTAAAAACTCCTCCGCGGAGACCAAATAAAGGACAAAAACAATATAAACAAAAACCCTAACAACCTCAAAACTCCCTTTAAGATAACCACGACCAACATGGCTATTGTGGCGGCACTCTGACTAACTCGGGACATTTTTTGAGTTGTGTCACGTGAGCTCGGCGCACTGGGAGCCCGCTCACAGGGTCCACTAATTGGACTGTGACGTCACTCATGAATCTATGTATGGTCACTGGGGTGGACCACCTATAACCCAATTTACCCGCAATACCACGGGCCTTGTCACTAAGTTGGTGTATTTGATACACCACTCTGTCGCCTATTTTGAATGGCACGTCATGCCTACCCACATTGAACTTTCTGGCTACCTTCTCGTGTGACCGCTTCAGCTGACTGAAAGCATCACTCCACTTGCGTAACATCTGCTTAGTGGAGGCTTGCGTCTGTTCAGGCGGGAGCTGCCATTTAACGTTAATAGGGGACAGTAGCTCGTGTCCCATCATGAGCTCGGCTGGGGTAGCCTTGTGGCTACTGTGCGGGGCGTTATTAAAAGCTACCTGAAGCCAGGACAATTTAGTGTCCCACTGGCGGTGGAACGTGTGATGGAACGCAATTAAGGCCGATTTTAAATTCCTGTGACTACGTTCACACAAATTAGGTGCCGGATAATAGGGAATCGTGGTTATGTGCTTAATGCCTAGATTAAAACACATGTTTTTGAAACCTAGCGAGGTAAATTGACTCCCATTGTCTGACACAATGCTAAACGGAATTCCAAAATTTTTGAACACCTCCCGTTCTAAACCTTTTATGGCCGTTACGGAGGTAGCGTTTCTCAACGGAATAAACCACGTGAACTTTGAGAATCCATCTACGACCGTTAACACATATAAGTTTCCATTTACCGACCTGGGTAGGGGGCCAAAGAAGTCTACAAAAATCCTCTCCATGGGGAACCTAGCCACACTGGAGGAGAGCATGCCAACATTGCACCTTTGGGCGGGCTTAGCTCTTAAACAATTTTCACATGATTTTACCTGGTTGCTTAAATACCTGTCCATACCCGTCCAAAAGAACCTTTTCCTAACTAAGGCAATAGTTTTGGCAATACCCAGATGTGCCCCCACCGGAGACGTGTGGTAATATTCAAATAACAGTTGCCGAAAAGAGGTGGGAACGCATATTTTCCACTGAGACTGGCGGGAGGGCTTTACATACAAAATGTCTTCTACCAATTTATAATTAGGGACTATTTGTCTCTCTTTCAAACGATCTCGCACATTTTCCAACGCCGGATCTGCTGCCTGCGCGGATTTGAGTGAAGTAAATAGCTCGGGTAATTGAATCACGAACAAGACCTTGGGGTGTGAGATTCCGTACCCAGGGGTGGCAATGGGAGAGGGCTCTTCCCCCGAAGGGGGTTCAAACATTCTTGATAAAGCGTCTGCGACTGAATTATCTTTGCCTTTAATATTTACAATAGAGAACCGGAATGATTGCAACTGAGTGATCCAACGGGCAATTTTCCCAATTTGCCGTGGGTGGTTCATCAACCAAGCCACGGCGGAGTTATCAGTGTGCAATTCAAAAACATTTGACTCAAGATACTGCCTAAACTTTTCAGTGGCGAAGATTATTGCAAGTGCTTCTAGCTCATATGTAGGGTAGTTTAATTCATGTTGATGGAGCGTCCGGCTGGCATATGCCACCGGCAGGATTTCCCCTTCAGTCTCCTGCGCTAACATAGCTCCCAGCCCTGACGACGACGCATCGGTTTGGAGGATAAACCTTTTTTGAAAGTCTGCCATTTTCAGAATGGGTGCTTCGACCAAAGCCTGCTTTAACTTCTGAAACGCCTGCTCGGCATCATTAGACCATAAGAAGCGGTTTTTGTCCTTCTAAGCTTATAAAGGGCGCCGCCAAAGACGACAAGTTTGGTATGAATCGGCCAAAAAAAGCTATCATGCCCAAAAACCTAGACAGTTTCTTTTGAGTGTTGGGAACTGGGAATTCTCTAATCGCCCGTGTTTTCTCCGGATTTATCTCTACTCCCTTATGGGAAACAATGTGGCCTAAATATTCTATCTGGGAGACCGCTATTTGCAATTTGTGGGGATTTATCGTGAGATTAGCTTTCCTCAACCTGGCGAACACCTCTCTCAAATGCTCAGCGTGTTCTGTTAAGTTTTCGGAATATATGACGAGATCGTCGAGATAGTTATAGACGAATTTGAGCTGTACATCCGCAAAAATATTATTCAATAATCTAGTAAGTGTTTGGGAGCCAACCGAAATTCCAAATGGCAAATAATTATACTCATATAACCCAGTTTGGGTGATAAAAGCCGTACACTCTTTGGACTCTTCATTGAGGGGCACTTGATAATAAGCTTGATTAAGATCTAGAAGGGAATAGACCCTTGCTTTCCCTAAATACTGGAAGGCCATCTCCACGGTGTGTAGAGGAGTGGCCTCAAAGACTACTTTCTTGTTTAGCTTACGGTAATCCACCACCAAGCGATGCTTATTGTTGGGCTTTGACACTAAAAACGCTGGAGACGCGTAAGGACTACGCGACTCCCTGATTATCCCTTTTCTCCTAAGCTCCTCCACGTGTCGCTTTAAAACCTCTAATTTGGGAGGGGCGAAGTAATATGGCCTGGATCTGACCGGTACGTGGTCTAATAGCTTTATGTCACACGTCAGGACATTGGTACACCCTAATTCTTCAGTCACCACATCTTTATACTCATTAGGGATCTGGAGCACCTCCTGTCTTTTTTCCTCTGACTGACTGATGAAAAGACACGAATTTGACTGCGTCAGATCCTCTAGATTGATCGACGTGCCAAACCTATCATACGGAAAATCGATCTTATTTTCGCACGGAAAGATCCGCATTTTAGACTTGTTCAAGAACTCCCTCCCCAGTATGACCTCTACACTTAAGTTAGGGGCGACCCAAAACCATGTCGGCCATGAAAACCTAGCTATTTTAATTGCCAGTTTCACTTTGTTATTAATGTACATAATACCACCATCAGCGGTTTCGCACCTCATATCGCAAATTTCCCTTTGCTTAATAGACGAGCTGGACTCCAGTTCGCTGACCAATTTTTGGGAAATTAAATTATGGACTGAACCGGTATCTATTAGTGACAGCGTGTCTTTCTGACCCACTTTGGTTCTGACTCCCGATAAATTTGGGGTACGCCCCCGAATTTTGCGAGATTCTAGGCCTAACCATCGTGGTACACACACCGAGGCCCTGCTTTGATTCCCTTGGAACGGTTGAATTTGTTTGTTGCGTACCTCTCTTTCATCTCCCCTTCGATTTGGACACTGTCCCATTAAATGCTCTGGTGACCTACAAATGAAGCACTTCCTCTGTCTATTCGTTATTGTGGCCCTTGGGGACTCCCTCGGGGCATACTCCCTCCCCCTCCTCTCGGTTTGATTTAACCTGTATGTTGGGGTTTGTTGGGATTGCCGCATCTGATTTTTGTCGATATAAGCGGGTTGGTTTTGTTGTTGATACCGCTGCACTTCTAAATTAGCCCTTTCATAATGAATTGACTTTCTCTGCAACTCTTCTATTGACTTTACGGAGTCTCGGGGTATTTGTAATTTTATTTCCGGCCTTAAATTAGAAAATAACCTATTAAGCTCCCCTTCAGGAGAATATTCTCCGTGACGCCTAATTAAGGTTTGAATTCTTATAAAATAATCGGTGACTGTTTCCCAGGGTTTTTGTCTCCCGTTTCTAATCTGATCCTCTAATCCTTCTAAGTATTCTATTGGGAAAAAACTGAGTTTGAAACTGTTTAGAAAAGCACTCCAGTCTGTCCAGACGCTGGCGTGGTTTCTTAACCAGTCTCTGCGACTCCCCTCGAACAATTCTGGTAATGCAGTCAAGATTTCCTTATCAGTTAATGAATATGCCCTTTTTTGTTCCGTTAATCGCTCTAAAAAACTCTACGGGATCTGACCGTTCGTGGAAATTAAGGTTCCACTTTCTAACGAGATTGAGCGCTAACACGTCTCTGTTCTGGCTTACTTTATTATATTCTACCCGTGGTTCGGCCACCTGAATGCTTATACTATTTCTATCAGGGCTAAACCCTTTTCTCACTCCTGGTGAAACCTGTGAAGTGGCATGGCGGACATTATTCTGTGCCTCGGGGTAGCCTATTCTTTTGTCTGAATTAGGAAATTCAAAGGTCCCTTACTCGATGTTGGGTGACTCTGTGCCCTTTTTTTCCTCGATGAGATTTCCTATCATGTATTCGGCTTGGGTGAGTAACCGTGTGCATTTGAGTACTTGCTCATCTCTGCCCGCCACCTCTGTCCCTATTCGACCTAGCCGTTGGTGTAGATGTTTCAATTTGGTTTGAAATTTCTTGGTTTGTGATAGGGACGGAGCTTTGGATTCCCCTACTCGTTGCAATAATAAATTGAGTTTTTTCTCTATAGTGGGTATTTCTATCTCCCTTGACGGGCATTCGCCGGGGTCGACTAATGATATTTTTCCCACTCTCTCCTTCTCCCATAATTTAGAGAGCTGTGGTCTCATACCCTCTACTGTCGATTCTGGCACCACCCCCCTTATGCGAATCTCATAATCTAATTCGTCTGCCTCTAACCTGTTGCTTTCCATGTTTCTATCAGTAACAAGGAACTAATAAAGTTGACCCAATATGACAGGACCAGTCACTCACTTTATAGAATACTTATGTTTCATTAAACTTTCATTACTGCATGGAAAATAGTGAATATGTTTCACACCCCCAAAAATACAATTACTGCCTATAAGACTATAGCTAATACATGATATATTGAATCAGTTAATTTTACTAGTGCATCTCAAACTATCAGTTTTTGTTTCTTACTTAGCTGACCATTTGCTGCGCCTATATGTCCTTTTCTGATTGTTTGATGTTTTGAAGTCCCCTTGGAACCTGCGGACACCTGCCGCTGACCATCTGTTAGGTTTGTTGTCGCCGTCCTCTCTCGGCCACGGAAAAATCACCCCAGTTGACTGCTGATGCTGCCGCCTTGTCTTGTAGTGTCTGACGTCCCCCGTTGTGGATTATGTTTTCCTTTCAGGACTGGGTGTTGTTTGACGTCCCCGGTTGTGGTTGAAGTTGAAGTTGATCCTCTCAAGTATTGGGTGTTGTTTGGCCATCTTATTCACGCTGTTGAATTGCCCAGCCGGACCTTGAATGTGTTGAGTTGTTGGTCTGACTTTCGGAAACTGTCGAATGCGTCTGCTTGACTGTTGATAATCGTTAAAAACTGATTTATTTTTTTGTGGCCGTGGAGCGTAGTAAAAAATCTGCTACCATGAAACACACATGTTGCCTTTTGAGATCACAGTTTATTTCCTCTTTGGACATTGACATAAATGAAAATCATACAAGTTCTCCTCTTTCTCTGGCTCGTACCTTCCTTGCGCATTGCAAGCGAGCCGTTTCATAACTCAGACCCAAGTCGAGCGAAGTGACGGAACAGTCCACCGCCAACTCACTCGGCCAAGCTCTAGCGACCGGCTCAGTAACTACAGCCTGCGCCGGACAAATGCGCATAAGTAGGAAAGGGGTGGGGAGGGATAGTGACCTCACCGTCACAATCTGAACTCTTGAACCGTTAGAAGACTGTATGTAAAAGTCTATCGTCCTTGACGTCT
Source organism: Timema cristinae (assembly GCA_039000515.1). Classification (NCBI taxonomy): domain Eukaryota; kingdom Metazoa; phylum Arthropoda; class Insecta; order Phasmatodea; family Timematidae; genus Timema; species Timema cristinae. The sequence goes on from JBCFYV010001641.1 coordinate 26,197, forward strand.
ATAGGTCTCATCTTTATGGTCGAGTGTACAGTACGGTTGTATTCGTCCAGTAAGGAATCGATCATATCGATCCATCGATACGATCCTTTAGCAGTGAACCTCCTCCACATCATGTTCTTGAGAGTGCGATTAAATCGTTCAACGACGCTAGCCTTGACGTTAATGTATGTAGAATAATGATTGATCCTCTTTCTCCTCATGAGTGTTTTGAATTCTGCGTTGTAAATCTCTGACCCGTTATCCGTTTGGAGATGACGTACACGAGGTAAACCTACCTTGTCGAGGAGGAGAGCCATTGCGACGCTGACGTTCTTACCCGTCTTAGTCTTGACGGGTGCGGCCCAAGCCCTCTTGGAATACACGTCGATGACGGTGAGAAGGTACATGAATCCCTTATTCGAACCAGAGTAGGGTATCATCTCTACCAGATCGGCCTGAAGGAGCTCGTTCAAGCCTCGTACGCTAACATGTCTTCGGCGGAATCGTCGTCTTGCCGGACGATGGAGTTCGCGCGCAATCTCCCACTTGACGCCGGACATGATTATGATAAAATATCGAAGAGTTGAATGTCTTTATACGATGATTCCCGCCTCGCGTAATTCCTCGATGATAGAAACGATCTCGTTATGGTGAGCGGAATGTCCGGCCTCGGTAGATGCGTGCAAGAGTCGTAATCGATCAACCAATTCGTTAGGATCGTCCCAATAGGTATAATCGACGCCTCTTCCCGTCGCCATCTTGTATAAACCTTCACCCTTGAGCTCCTCTTCAAACATAGGTTTGATGATTAGCGAATACTTTGATCCCGCCCGCATCTTGATACGAGCGTAAGGGTCGTTTCTCAACCAATGCGCGTTCGTTTCTTCGAGCATAGACTTGTATACTTTCAGATCATCCTTAGTATAATGCGCAGGTGCTCTTCTGAAGAGTAATTCTAATAGTCCTCGAGTATACGGTACCGTCTTATTGTTGAGAAGTATTGTTCCGTCTTTCCGTCGAATACGATAGGCGTACCTCCGAGCTTGGTAGAGTCGCCTTCATGACGTACCCCATATGTCTTATCGGAATGCGTGTGAGACGAATAAAGATAAGTATCCAATAGATGGTTGCTCTGCGATCTCTCGGGCGGGGCTTCGGGTTCGGGTTCGGCGAGCGCCTTCACCATCTTGTTTAGAGGTTCCGTGATAGGTTTGAACGTTTCATTCGCTACGTGCTCCGACTCATGCCGGGCATCGCGTAGTTGCTTATACTTTCGTTTAATAATCTTACTCGCTTTTATGATATCCTCCGTAACCTTCGTCGACATGATGTAAGGTGCGAATGTCTCTTACGACGAAGAAACGGCTCATTATATCTAAACGTAAGTAAAACCTAATTCGACGTGTAAAATCTGAGGCGTCGTCGTCGAGCGTGTTTCTATCATGAAAGATATAGAGTCATCTTTGAACACCTCGAAAGGAGGGTCATCGATAATTTTAAGATTCAACAAGCAAATAATATCTTTCAAGTTCATGACCATCGTTGAAACGATGCCCGCCCTCTTGAACTTATAACCGCGTTCACCTGTTAGAGTCAATTCGAAATGTCTCCCATCCTTCTTCAGAGGTTTCGAATCCAAGTAGATGTAGATGAAACTGCGATTAACCGTAGAGTCTACATAAGCTTTAGACGCAACGTCTGAAGGTAATGAGGGCATACCTATGTATCGCAAAACTAAACCATCTGCATCGTAAAGCTTGTTGTTATCCGGTCCCCTTAAGCGTAGTACATCTCCGGCTATAAAATCGTTGTAAATGGTTCGATGCATCTCGAAAGCTTCCTCTAGGCTTAGCAGCTTAGAACCTAAAACGTCAAGCGTTGTTTTATTTTCGTTGAGACGATCCTCTTGATGATGAGACAGTTTCCGCACCTCCTCTACCCCTTGACGAGCACTCTTCTCAAAGTTGATGTATTTCACTCGATTGTTCTCCAAATCCTCAATCAACGATTCCATCTGTCCTTTGATGAGGTCCTTGGCACTGTTGAGAGCGACTATCTGCTCGTTACTATGTCTCGCATCCATCCTATCGACGTAAGACTTGTTACAGACATCCTTAGATGTGACGGGTGACTCGACGTTGACGATCCTTTTCGATCTAGCGTCGTAATACCCTTTAGAGTTTAGAGTTAGATTTCCCTCTGACTCGATCAGAGATCTATATTTGTAGAGACTATGACCGAATTTAGATATGGACGACATGACGTCTTATCGCGTACTGAACGCGCGTTCACCTCAATCGTGCAAGATAAAGGTATCGAACCCGTAGCGATATCGTCCTTTATCGATCTCGTGATCTTTGCTCAACACGAGAAAATCATACTTGTTTTCTTTCCAACACAGCGAGCACACCTCCTTGAATTTTTGGAAAGTCATATCCGTATTCACGTGATCGTCGTAGACATGTCTCAGGTTCGTATCGTCCATCCTGAATAGGATGAGAAGATTAGCGTTATCTCTCAACATCTGTTTCGGGATGCGCGAGTACGTCTGACAGAGATAGAAACAGTCTATAGCCTTATGTCTACCCATACTGAAATAAGCCTGTATATTAAACTGTTTATCGCAAGCGACGTCGTCAAATATGAATACAGAGTCGGTTTCAGCCTCGGACGGAGGGATAATTTCCGCGTTGTCAGAATAAGGGAAATAGCCCATGCCTTCAACGAGTGAGAGGACCTTCGATAAACGTTGATACTTAGGCTGGTATAACGATTTTGAGTAAACGTACACGTTCTTGAAGCTTTAGCTCGTTAGGTTCCTCCAACAGGCTGGTCATAGCGTTGGTTTTACCGCAATTCGATGGTCCACAGATGATGCAGTGGATAGTATCAGGTAACAACGTACCATGTCTCTGAGGTAAAGCTCCTCCCTCATCATGATCGTAGTTGTGTACAGTTAAAGAGTCTGTCTGTTTCTCGAACCGCATGTTGACGACTACTTCATCTATATAATGGACGCACCTATATAAATGATAATCAGTACGTGTCATGAGGCGAAGAAGAGGGGGAGATTTGTTGGATAAGATAATCAATAATCTACCGTTTGAAGCGCATATACCCGGATACCAGTACTGCGGACCGGGAACAAAGTTGGAAAAACGATTGAAACGGGGCGATCCTGGAATAAACGAGTTAGATCGACACTGTAAAGAACACGATATCGCCTACTCCAAGGTGAATGATCTTGCAGGACGTCATATTGCAGATCGTGAACTTATCGAGAAATCGTGGAAAAGATTACTCGCGCCAGACTCGAAGTTGAGCGAGAAAGCCGCCGCGTGGGCAGTCACCAACGCGATGAAAGCTAAAGTCAAGATGGGTTCAGGTCTAAAGAAGAAGAAGAAAACTCAACGTCGTCAGCGGCGTCCTACTACTACTACTACTACTAGACGTCGTAAGAAGAAGGGAGGAATTCTACCTATACTACCTTTGATCGCAGCGCTTGGAGCCGTCGCCGGAGGAGCCGCAGGAATCACCAAGGCCGTACAAGTGCTAAGGCGAATACGAAACAATTGAACGAGGCATAGAGACATAATCGTACGCTCGAAGCTATCGCCATGGGGAAAGGTATGTATCTACGGCCTTACCCGAAATTAAAATGACTACCTAAACGTGCCCTTACTGAAACGGATCTGCGCAAGTACGCCACCGAGTTAAAAATCCCCTTCTTTAGAGGAGTATTTGCGAGAGATGCATTACCAAACGGTCCTCCTTGGAAGATAGAGAACGCCATCATCAATCTAGACGATGATAGTGGTAAGGGTACGAATTGGGTGGCGTATAAGAAAAAACGGTGAACGGGTTGTTTACTTCGATAGTTTCGGTGATCTAAGGCCACCGCTCGAACTTGTTCAATATCTCAGAGGAATACCCATCACCTATAATCATACTCGGTATCAAGAGTACGGACCGTTTTATGCGGACATCTTTGTTTAGCTTTCCTTACATACTCACGTTGACGTTCGAACTTAGTAAATATGTCTATGACACTTACACTGACAGGTCAGAGTTCGAATCTGACAGAGAACTACTTCCCGCATATCCTGCTCGGAGAAGAGAATCGTGAAGAAGAATGGTTCATCGGACTGATCAATCTGGCCACGTTCAATTCCATACCGAACATTGACGAACGTAATAATAATTTTTTTTGCGACGGTAAAGAGTATACAGTCCCTCCAGGCACCTATGAACTTGAGGCGTTGGATCGATTCTTGTGAAGGGAAGTCCCGAGTAACGTAAAGCTCTCGATTATCGGTGACCCTAGCACTTTAAAGAGCTATATCACTTGCAATAAGCCTATCGACTTTACCCGACCTGGTACGTTTGCATCCTTGCTAGGGTTCGACTCAGTCATACTTCCTGCAGGGAAGACGCACATATCTACCAATACTGTGAATATTCTTCACGTGAATGTGATCCGTGTAGAATGTAGTCTCACTAGCGGGACTTAGGTCAACGGAGAACCGAGTCATACTTTGCACGAGTTCAGCATGACGGTCCCGCCAGGCTATAAGATAGTGGAAGCGCCTAACAATATCATTTACCTTCCGGTAACGAAGCGAGTAATAGAGTCAATCTCGGTACGACTTGTTGACGAGCGAGGAGATATCGTCAACTTTAGAGACGAGACGATATCGCTACGTCTACATCTGAAACGACTCGCTGGAGATGGTACTCGTCCTAGATAAAACAAGACGGCGAAGTCTTCCTCGAAACATTGAGAGAAGGACAGTGAAACGTTAACACCTGCCAATAAACTTTATTTAAGACGTCTAGGTTACTCGTTACGAAAATAATGGATGACGTCGTGGATATTCTGAACATTGGGGAGTCTGTCGCTTTTGATACAGCCTTGGCCAGTTTCCAGTATCATTCCTACGCCTCGTATATTCCCGGTCCGTTAGCTAACGGAACGAGCTTAGGATATCTATCCAACAAGAAGGGTTATGCACCCTACCTCATCGCTCTCTGCTACATATCAAAGGGCGACTACTTTTGAATACGGGAGAACCTGGAAGCACTTCAAGAATTGTTAATAACGGAATACTGCATCTATTCTCAAGAATCGCCTATGAGATCAACGGGGTAGAGATTGATCAATCGAGAGATGTGGGTATTTCGACCCAACTTAAAAACTATCTCTCTATAAGGAATGGTTGGCAGACTCATCTTTCAAACGCGGGTTGGAGGTTTGAAGGAGTTCACGTACATGCTGAAACGGGCATCTTTGACGTATGCATCCCTTTACGTCTCATACTAGGATTCGTTGAAGACTATTCCCGAATACTGATCAACGCGAAACAAGAGCTGGTGCTAGTTCGTTCCACCAGCGACAACAACGCTTTACAAAGAGCCCCACCTCCTGCTGCAGAGACACCCTCTAGGATTGAGTTAAGTAAAATATCTTGGCTTGTACCACATATAAAGACTGATGATATCAATAGTCTCAACCTGCTTAATTTCATCAAGAGCGGGAGGATCATCGAGCTACCTTTCCGTACTTGGGAATTGTATGAGTACCCTAACGTACCCACCTCTTATCAGCATGATTGGACTGTGAAAACGTCAACTTTGCTGGAGAAATCTCGTTACGTTGTTTTCGCGCTTCAGACCGGACGGAACAATACGACGGTAGCAGATAGAAGTATTTTTGACCATTGTAATTTACGTAATGCTAAACTCTATCTAAATTCTAACATGTACCCTTATGAGTATATGAACTTGAACTTTAGACAAGATTCCTTCTCGAAATTTTACGAAGACTACGCCAATTTTCAGACTTCGTACTACGGAACGAGCGCCTCTTTACCTTTACTTGATCCTTCCCATTTCAAGTCTCACGCACCCATCGTTGTGTTCGATGCCAGCCGACAGGAAGTTATTCTCAAGGACGGTATGGTGACGTGTCGTATAACGTTCGAGACGGAAGAAAATATCCCGGAAAATATCAAGGCGTTTTGTCTAATCATACACGATAGAGTGGTCCGCTATAACCCTTCAAGCAGTGATGTAAGCATGATGACATCATAAAGAGGGAAGACCTAATTGTTCTCGACTATTAAAGGAACTGAGAGGATGTCTCGGCTAAAGAGTGTTATCGGTGACGATAGTGTCAAGAACAGACTCGACAAACCCTGCTAAAATGTCTGAGTGCTCTGCGAATGGTTTAAGAATTTTAAGTCTGATCGGACAAAACTTTTGCGATCTAACCAAGAGTGCGATGCGGAACGATACGAGTTCGGTTATTCCAGCATTGCTTCATATGATAGCCCTGATAAACGAGTATAAAGAGTACATAGATTTCAATAAGTTATCATGCGTCTGTGGTCAAGACGAGGTTGACATGACCAGACGGAAGAAGAAAACTACAGACGCTTCTAAACGTAAGCTCGGAAAGAAGATGGAGCCTGCAAAGAAGAAGCCTCGAGAGGAGTCAGAGGAAGTGTAAGTCCTCGATTATCACAAGAATTAATGATGATTGGATTAAACGTACGAATCTTGTAATAGGGCTCTAATGATTTTAACTTTTAATGATTGGAAAAAAATAAATGTTTAATGTATGAATCTCATAATTAACATTTAATGATTATAACTTTTAATGATTGAAAAAAAAAGTTTAATGTATGAATCTTGTAATAGGGTTCTAATGATTTTAACTTTTAATGATTGAAAATAAATGTTTTATGAAATTAACTTTTTAAAAAATAAATGTTTATAGTAATTAACTTTTAATGAAAATTAGAAATAAATGTTTAATATAGATTTTAAAAAAAATAAAGAATTATTGATTATAACTTTCATTGTATCATTTAATCAGTGAGGGGGAGAGGAGGCGGATGAAGGGAAGGAAAGAAATAATGAAAAAACACCATCCATAATTATGAATCTTGTAAAAGAATTAATGATGATTGGAAAAAAATAAATGTTTAATGTAATTAACTTTTAATGATTGGGGAAAAAAAATGTTTAATGTAATTAACTTTTAAAGTATGAATCTTGTAATAGAGTTCTAAATGATGATTGAAAATAAATGTTTAATGTAATTAACTTTAAATGTATGAATCTTGTAAAAGAATTAACGAGGATTAGAAAAAAAAATGTTTAATGTAATTAACTTTTAAACGTATGAATCTTGTAATAGGGTTCTAATGATTTTAACTTTTAATGATTGGAAAAAATAAATGTTTAATTAACTTTTAATGATTGATTGAAAAAAAAAATGTTTCAGTTCTAATGATTTTAACTTTTAATGATTGAAAATAAATGTTTTTTGTAATTAACTTTAAAAAAAATAAATGTTTAATGTAATTAACTTTTAATGAAAATTAGAAATAAATGTTTAATATAATTAGCATTAAACGTATGAATCTTGTAATAGATTTAAAAAAAAAAAGAATTATTGATTATAACTTTCATCGTATTATTTAATCAATGAGGGGAAGAGGAGGCGGATGAAGGGAAGGAAAGATATAATGGAAAAAAAACACCATCCATAATTATGAATCTTGTAAAAGAATTAATGATGATTGTAAAAAAGGAAAAAATAAATGTTTAATGTATGAATCTTGTAATTAACTTTTAATGATTATAGCTTTTAATGATTGAAAAAAATGTTTAATGTATGTATCTTGTAATAGGGTTCTAATGATTTTAACTTTTAATGATTGAAAATAAATGATTAATGTAATTAACTTTTTAAAAAAGTAAATGTTTAACGTAATTAACTTTTAATGAAAATTAGAAATAAATGTTTAATATAATTAGCTTTAAACGTATGAATCTTGTAATAGATTTAAAAAAAAAGAATTATTGATTATAACTTTCATTGTATTATTTAATCAATGAGGGGAAGAGGAGGCGGATGAAGGGAAGGAAAGAAATAAAGAAAAAAAACACCATCCATAATTAATTATATTTAATGAATATAAAGATTTAAAACACATAGATACATACTAAATTAGTTGGTTTTTTTCCACAAGTTATAGTTCTTGAAATTGTTGTTTTGTTTATACATTAACACTAATCACTTACACTATAGAGTACAGGACGTGAATATTTTTTTTAGTTTTAATCACTTACACTACAGAACATGAATATTTATACATTAACACTATAGAGTACAGGACGTGAATATTTTTTTAGTTTTAATCACTTACAGTATAGAACATGAATTTTTTATACATTAACACAATAGAGTACATGACGTGAATATTTTTTTGTTTTAAGTTATAGTTCTTGAAATTGTTGTTTTGTTTATACATTAACACTAATCACTTACACTATAGAGTACGGGACGTGAATATTTTTTTTAAGTTTTAATCACTTACACTACAAAACATGAATATTTATACATTAACACTATAGAGTACAGGACGGGAATATTTTTTTTAGTTTTGAACATGAATTTTTTTATACATTAACACAATAGAGTACATGACGTGAGTATTTTTTTGTTCTAATCACTTACAGTATAGAACATGAATATTTATACACTATAGAGACTACTGAACATGAATTTTTTTTAGGTTTAGTTCTAATCACTTACACTGTAGAGAACATGATTTTTTTTTTCACATAGAGTTGACTGGCCTGATTGAGTAATGGGACCAAGGAAGAGTATTGACAGTTCCTGGTACTCTATATCTTTTGTCGTCGATAGAGCATAGAGCGACCCTATTGAATTTTTGTGTGTAAAGTTTGAATCCTACATCTCTTATTGAACGAGCCTCTCTCATGACTATCGTCTCATCTGTCAAACAATTACGATAATCCTCTAATGAAAGCGTTCTTAACGCGCTACTCTTCACCCCTTTAGCCTTGAGCGGCTTTCCATCTCCTTGTATCGAGAATGAATAGAGTTTAGGACGTAAACCAATGAACTCAGTGATGATCCGACTTCGAGTCTCGTCTTTTAGTTTACCGAGCACCCTTTATTTACTACGGGCATCCTGTAAACATTGTCTTGTCCGTAGGTGGAGGTGTCCAGGTAGTCATTAGCTAACAGGGCGAGTCTCTGGTATTCATCCTCAACAATCATGTAGTAGAGAAGTGAGTCTGTATCAGTGTATTGAAGTTTTAACGTACCTTGGGGGAAGGCAGGGATCATAACCTGGTAATGCAGACCGTACATGACTACCTTCGAGATTTCCAAAATGGCGAATCCCGCATAGATAAGCATATCAAAGTAAATCTCTTGCGGCTCCATCTCGATGATGACTAGGTTTTCTGACACTATCGAGTGGTTTTTAAAGTTAGGGCTGGCTATGAGGTTACCCGCTCCAAATTTCCCTTCCCACCTGGTAGCAATCTTTATCGTACGGTAAGCCCTCTTGTTATATATGAGGCGGCCGAATGCAGCATTGTTCATCAGTTTGAAAAACATGTTTTCAAATTGATTGCTCGCTTTACTCCTCATTTCCGCGTTCAACCTGATATACGGAGCCATCCACGGCGCTTGCTTGAAACTGAGAGCACGGTGAACTCTCGTCAGTTTAAACCCGTTCGCTAAACATAGCTTTAGATGACGGTAGTGAATGACGTACCCGCTCTTATCAGCTAAAGTTGTTAACAGTTTCTCATGTTTCCCTACGGGTGGAATCCCTTTCTCAGGACAGAACGGCAAGTCAGAATGAGCGTCGTGCACATCTCGCGGATATTCAAGATCTACCTGCAAGATATAGCCCGTATCCGCATTGTCCTCTACTTTTAGCACGTCCAATCGAACAATTTCTTCATCTTCGAGCCACCTGAACTCTCCATAGGGAAGTGAGGACAGTATACTAAATGAGTAGAGTCCATTCACGTCTAGATAGACAATGTAGGACTCCAGCTTGGAAGGATCAAACGCCTCCATATAGCGATTATTCGCTACAGCGTGACGATTAGCCACAAAACATATCCCTCCGCGGATAGCTCCCTCAATGAATTGATGAGTATCCACATCATCGATTAATTCGAGCCGTACCCGGGTTATTCTCAATAGAGCCTGGTACGCTAGACTGGGAGCTGTAAGGGACCATCCGGGATCGAGCCTATACGTCTTCATGCAGAGATCACGAAAGTTCTCAAAGACGTCGGCCAGTAAAGTTACGTCCGTGTACAAGTAGAGGTTCGAATAGTCCCAAAGATTCTTACATTCGAATACTCGCCAAACCTCACAGGCGTGATCATAGTCTTCCTGAGAGATATGACTATCCGTGAGCGCGTTGTAAAATTTATCTTTGCCCGGTAACTGAGTCTCGTCCAGCCGCTCGAATGAATCAATATAATCATAGGGGGACACTCCTTTTCGTGTGACTAATTTGAAGCGTTCATCCTTGGGATGACACTTACGGGTGATTTTAAGTTGCTCGCGTTCGAGGTAAGATACGCATTTCTCTAGGGAAGTACATAGAAAATTGAAACTGTCTATAATTTTAATTGTAATCCCTCGAAACCCGCACCAAATATATTTCATGATTACTTTGAATCTTCCCATAGTCTTTCCAATAACTCTGACTTTTCTTGGATTGACGAGAACGCTCTCCCCATGAACGGATCAGTTTCTCTACGTTCAACGAAAGATTCGAGAAGGAAAAAATTGTCGTAGCAACGCGCGTTATGGATTACTACGCTCAGGTGACTCGGGTTCTTGTAATTAATATTACACCCTGCGTGACTACTCCGACGATAAAGTCCAGTTAAGTGACAATGATCCATAACCCGAATATCATCATTCTTGTAGGGCTTCTCGCATATATGACAATGAGAGGTTGTATTATGAGCGTCTCTTTGAGCAGGAGTTAACGGTTTCATTGGTACAACGGTACTATAGTACTCTAGTAAACGCTCCGCCGTATCTACGAGCGCCTCAACAAATTGTTCAGTACAATCTTTTCCCGTGAAGTGACGGTACTCTGAGAGACTATCGTCAAAATTACATTTAACGTACATTCCTACAGAATAAGCTACATGACGCTGAACATTCTCGGTATATGAAAATTTTGGGCCGGGATCACTCGTCTCTATAGGCATAAGTAAGCTCTCCAGGTCCGCATATACGATAAATCCTGTTTTCTCCTGCTGCTCATACTGAGTGAACGAGAGGAATTTATCCTCCCCTTGAGGGAATGTACTCCTTACCGCATCGAATTTTATACACGCCTCTTTATGTTTTGTGAGTTTGTTTTCAGTCAAAAAAGCGGACAGGCATCTATCGCAAAAGTATCTACGTCTTCTGTTAAACGCTAGTTGAGAGTTTATTAACCGTGACAGATTTTTAATCCAGCTGAAATGATAAGTTTCTGTCCCGTGCACTCTTATCATGAATAAATGAATATGTTTAGCGCACTCTTTAGCACTGACGTGTACGGGAACAATTACTAGTTTTTTAGAGGTGTCAGCTGTGTCAATATAAGAGTCACTCCCATCATGCTTTGCAGTGTACACATTTACAGATATATCGTTAAGCTTTTAAAGCGCTCGATATATCTCATTTGGAATGGGAGAGGGATCCCGTCTAGATTCAACACGTCTCGAAAATTAGGGTAAGAGGATAAACGTTGCGCATTTCCCGTCGGTTCAAAAATACCTGATAAAACAGATACAGGGAAACAATGACCTTCTTCACATTGCACATTTATCAGCGCTTTACGGCTGGCTATAGTTTCAGGGATTTAAACCCGAGCCCCGATCGTGAAAACCGTGTTTTTTAGAGAGATTTATTCTCATCTCTAATGTACCGTCATACATCCAACCCGAGTCTCTAGAAACAAAACCTTCAATTTGAGCAAGGAGGGGAAAAACTACATTATTCTCATATATCTCCTCCAAGTTTGTAGTGCTAATATACCGCATAGAGTTGAGTTGAAATACCCTTTCTCAATTCTACCCTCGCTAGGATGTCTAAACTCGCAAATGAGACTGCAATTTACCTTTATCGAGTCATTTGCAATTGTTTCTTCTACCGTCTTTACGTATATACCTCCGCACGCGACGAGAATCTGAACGGAGTCCTTATAAGGCAATTCGTTAGTGATAGAATAGGTTTTTATACGGCGGGTGTACGCCTGCTCAATAAGTTTCAATGAGAGACCTAACGGTTCCAGGTAAAGCCTAAACTTGGTAAATCCCGTACCTAAGTCACGTGACTGAGTCAAAAGTGTCCGGATCTGTCTATCTATATCCTCATGTCCGAGTATCAAAACGCTCGAGGTCTTAATCAACCCTGGTGTATGCTCTATGTATGCTTTATATACTTGTGTTGTGATATCACGTTTTAGATAATTAATTAAAAGTTGCTCATTCGAGGTTAATTCACGGAGAGTATACATTTTATTTCCATTTATTTGTCGAGATATAATGATGGGGGAAGAAAAGCGCGCTCTTTTAGCTGGAGGTTCTGCCATGTTCGCTCTATGCTCTCCTTTTTTAGCCTCCTCTTCATTCAGGTACAGTCCCCTCCAAGATAACGTCAAGTGGGCTCGAGATGGCTGTAAACAAACAGGAACGACTATGATGAGTAAGTGCAATGGGAGGGTCAATGTTCGACTCTCACCCAGGATGGTTTTAACCTAATGATTTTTCTAGTCTCTCTAACCACGCAAATTTGTACACATTTCCTCTAAAAATATAACCTTATTAATCCCTAAACAGTACAACCAGAACGGCTAGTATGGAAGATTTGTAAGAAAGCTTTTTTAGTTTACTGTAAATACAGAAAGGTTTAAATGTTTTTTTTGTTGCTGAAGGTTGCTGTCCCTCGCTCCCTTCCGTTAAAAGAAGAAAGAGGAGAAAAGAAGGTGACAAAAAAAGTGTGTTTAAACTCCCTCGGTCCCTTCTGTTAAAAGAGGGTGGAAAATGTCTGTTTAAACTCATTTCAAAAACGACTCAAGTAGGTGTTTTTTTAAAACTATTCATTCGTGTTAAATTCTCGATATTCCTTTAAAGCATTATTAACCATGACGAAAATGTACTTAAACTATTCACATTTAACCTGAAAACAATTCAATGATTATTGACTTAGGTCTTACGAGGAATAGATTAAACACAATTATCCTGGGAGTGAGGTTTGAACCTTGTATTGTTAGTTAATGATGTAAACAATTCCTTTTTTTAAACTCATTTAAAAAAAAATTATTCATTCGATGATTATTGGCCAGGACCGAGGATTGAACCCTGGACCTCTAGGTTTACCAGGTTTATTATTGAGTGTCAATTGAAGGATGCTGTTGTCCCGGTAAATAGATTACCCGGTTCACCGTAAATGTAACCACAAAGGCCTAAATTTTGATGACATGTCATCTTTTTTTTGTTACATATAATGCTCATAATTACACTAATATCTGTTCATGAACCTCTGAATTTTGGAATTTAAGGTCATATTTCCTTGATTTGTTTAATTTTTTAGGTCTGATTAGGCCTATTCGCGTAATTCATGTTGAATAAGTAACTTATATTTAGTGTCACTTTTAATAAATAATCTTGAGCAATTGAGTAATTAATATATTACTCCAATTTAGTTAATTAACCCTAAGAATCATCGCAAGTTAATTGTTTAATTTTTTTAGGTCTGATTAGGCCTATTCGCATAATTCATGTTGAATAAGTAACTTATATTTAGTGTCACTTTTAATAAATAATCTTAAACAATTGAGTAATTAATATATTACTCCAATTTAGTTAATTAACCCTAAGAATCATCGCAAGACCTAACTCGAGTAAGGAATGGGTGTAATGAGGTGGACTGGATAGAACTAGCTCAAGATAGGGGTAGGGTATAATGAGTTGGGCTGGATAGATCTAGCTCAAGAAAGGGCTAGGGTGTAATGAGGTGGACTGGATAGAACTAGCTCAAGATAGAGATAGGGTGTAACTATTCACATTTAACCTGAAAACAATTCAATGATTATTGACTTAGATTAAGTACGGTTATCCTAACACACACACATACACACCCACACATACACACATAACCACACACACATACACACATACACACACATACACACACATACACACACACATACACACACATACACATACACATACACATACACATACACATACACATACACACATACACACATACACACACATACACACACACATACACATACACATACACATACACATACACTTACCTTCAAAGTTCAGGATGGCCGTTTTGGTGGCGGTAGAGAGACCTTTGTAAACAAGTAGTAGATCCGCTTTCGAGATATCCTCTATCTGAGCATCACTAAGCGTCGAAAATCTTCGCGGCAGCCAAACTTGATACTTGGCGTCGAGCACAGTAAGTATACGACGACCGAATCGAGTATTTACCGATTTTATTGAAGAAATACGGTACGCGTGACCTATCTCCAAGTCAGTCAATTTACGCGGAAGTATTTCATTACTTCCCACCTCCGTCAAAAATGCAGCCACAAATTCTGATGCCATGGCTAATATAGCTACCGGTTAAGGATTCAACAAAAAAAGGGCTAACCAACCCTATTTATAGGCTCCAAGCCACGCCTCTCTCCCTCCTCCTCCCACAAAGTACACGGATCTAGACCCTCAATGTGAAAACTACTCAACACAAAGTATCATGATTCTAAGCATGTCACATAGAAAGAAATTTATGTTCTAAAGTTCATGAATCAGATAAAATACCTTGACTGTTATGAGAATATACGGCTCTTTCAAGTGCAGCTGGCACACCTGTGCACCCCAGTCACTACGTCAAGCCTAGCCTGTCTCACTTTACCGTGTGATCACCGTACAACCCTACTCATAGGGTCTATACGCTACGTCACGATGATGAGAGAGGGAGAAAAAACACCCAGGCAGTGCGAGAGACAACCCTTTTCATCCCTGTCCCCGTATCTGCACCAAAAAATTATATAAGTCTCCCTCTCAGTCAGCCCCCCACATTATGCTAATATGTCCTCGTATCTGCACCAAAAAAACCCTCCAGCTGCTCCACACCTCCTCACCCCCCTACCTCACATCTCTCATGTGTCCCCGTATCTGCTCCATGTTTAAGAAAAAATCCAGTTGTGTCCTCGTATGCAGCACCAAAAAAATATGTCTCCCCATCTCAGGAACCCTCCCAAACCCCCCCTCACTCATCTCAGTCATCCCCCACCTCCCCACCCCCCAACTCACATCAACAAATCTATCGTGACATCTCAGGAACCCTCCAACTCATCAATATCATTATGTAAATGAGTGTTGCAGAAACTGCACTTCTCCCTTACTAGCCGAAACAATTTTTCCGAGTTTTGAAACCTGGTATCTAGGATAATTAAGTTTTTATCTATAGGAGTGATTAGAATTATATATTCAACGCTAAATTTAAGGGCAATTTACAAGAGGATTTTTTTCCGAAATCAAAAATAAAAGTTTTAATTAGTTTGTACCCAGACACTTTTTAATAGTACTAATAAAATGACTCAACCAATTTTTCCAATAAAATGACTTGGAGTGTTTTTACATAGGATAATAATAACAATGTTAATAATATCGACACAACTATTTGAAATACGAAATTGTTCATCATTATATAGTTGTAAGATTATAAAAATAAAACAATTTTATAATAGATATATTTTTTATAAGTCAATAATTTCCTAAGGATAGGAAAATATAATGTTTTAACACAGGTCTGGGAAATGAAGAGATTATTTATGTGTTAGAATGTGATGTTTTTTAACTATCATGTTTCTGCAACAATATATATTATTTCATTTCACTGATTTTATCTACTTTAAGTAAATGTTTCCACTTTTACTTAAAAGAGCGAGAAAGTCGGTATGGGGCACCATGCATTTATTTTTCCACCAAAATAGAGAGAAAATATTTATTTTATACTAAAATTTAATTATTTTCTCCTATAAAATATAACTTCTGACATTTTAAAAATATGATTTTGGTATTTTTTCTGTGAAATTGAGAGTTATTATTTGTTTTAAAATAAAATATTTCATTGTGGATTTTACCAAATTTCTGAACTTTTAAATGTATTCAAATTATTTAATAACATATGTGGTGACACTTCCCATCTTCCTATAATTGACAAAATTATTTTCAATAAAAAAAAAAATTGAAAACCAGATGAAGGCCCTTTGTTACTGCTAAGCATGATATATATATATATATACCATGTTTCCAATTTTTTTTCCATTAATTATTTGTTTGAATGAATTGTTAATAAAATTAAATAAAAACCCCTGCGGGACGGGGTTTAGAATAGTCCCACAGTAACCCCTGTTTGTCGTAAGAGGCGACTAAAAGGGGAGGCTTCTGTGCAGGACGTACCTCGTGTGGGATAAACCTATCCTATATCTTTCCTTTCACATCATCTTCTTCTTCCTTCACTTTTCTCCCCTTTTTTTCACTCTTCCCCCTTCGCTTTATCTATCCTTACCTATTTATTCCCTTCCCCCTGCCGTTCATCATGCACTGAGTCCTTTGGCCTTTCTTTGACGACCTTGGCTACTAAACCAGCTCTTCTCTCTTTATTATTGGATACCACTGCCTTGAGCTCCTGAATGAAAGTGCGCCGGTTGCAATACCTTAGTAGAAGGGCCTTAGGGATGACAATAACCGGGTACCCTACTTTGGCAAAGATCGGTTGCGTTCATGATGGCCCGGACGTAAAATTGAAACTTTCCTACACCCACTTGCTGCGATGACCTCTCTCTCGGCGATGCTCTATGCGAAGGTTGTCATGTATAGCGTCGTATAGGGCCTCTCGTCGGGACAGTAAACAGGGCCATATGTGGTAGTACCAACTTGGATCACCCTGGGTCTACGATCTGAGTATTGTGTAGGTTGTCCCCAATCATGGCATGGCCGACAACATTGTCGCCGCTGGCACCGTACTGCCAAACACTACTGGCAACTTACTGCCCGGCCCTCGCAGGGTCGTAATATAGATAAGAGGCGGAAACGGATAAGGCCGTCCAGCCCTTTAATTGAAAAAATCCAGGAAGTGATGAGGCCCCAGCCCCGCTTCCTGGTTATGTCTCGAACAGATGAAAATGAGAACCTCAAGCGTGTCAGCCCATTTGCCCTCGAAAGAGTGATAAATGGAGATGCCGAGTCTGGGGTTTCAATTAGAAAACTGCGCGATGGCACGATTATGATCCAGACTGAAACCGACCTTCAGACAAAGAAATAATGGCAAAAACTACAATACCGTTGAGCCCCTCGAATCATTTAAAAGTGAAGGTGGAACCGCACAGGTTCCTCAATGTTTTCAAGGGAGTGGTCACTTGCAATGACCTCGACTGCGCAAGCATTGAGGACATCTGTGAGGAGCTTTCCCCTCAACATGTCACCGAAGTATATAGGATCACCATCAAAAGGAACGATGTAATGAAGAACACTGATAGTTATATTCTAACATTTGCCACTCCTTCCTTACCAAAGGAGGTCCGAGCTGGCTTCCACGTTCTCAGGGTCCAGCCGTATGTCCCCAACCTTCGGCGCTGTTTTTAGTGCCAGGAGTTTGGGCGTACGAAGCTGCGATGCCGTGGTAAGCCAACCTGTGCAGATTGTGGACAGGAGGCTCACGAACAACCATGCGAGTCTCCTAAATTCTACATTAATTGCAAGGGTCCTCATTCTGCCTGGTCTCGGTCCTGTCCGAATTGGAAAGTAGAGAAAAAAGTCCTGGAGATCCAAACAGAAAAGAAGATCCCTTATGCCCAGGCACGCAAAGAGTATACTGCACTGCAAGCTCCGGTATTTCAAAGTTCCTACAGCCAAATTGTCACCCAAAATATAAATTGCCCTAACGGCCACTGCGTAGTTAATATTGCAAAGACTCCTACAAGACCTATGCCACTCGTCTCTATTCGAGACAAACAAAAACAGCTGGCATAATCTGTGGTGATGCAGATAATAATACAAGTGGCGACACCTCACAAAAGTAGCCACCACCACCTGTACCCCCAAGGAGAACCCGTCTGGGAACACGCCCGAGCGCCCCTCGGGGAACACCCCCCGCCCTCCTCGGGGAAATAAATTGCGTGCGGCCACTGTTGAGTCGCTCACCCTCGCCTCTGGGCCTCCAGAGGCCGGGATAAGTGGTGAAACAGGTGAGGCCGCCAAGGCGAGTCCCACTGGTGCCTTAAAGAAGGACCAGCGTGAGACCGCCGAAAAGAATTATATTAAAAAAGCTTCGAAGGCCGTAACTAAGCCTTCGCGCAAGGATCCGACTACCCAGTCTCTCCAAAATAAACCGAAGCCTCTCCTGAAGCGGGAGGTCCAGGAGAGATTGGGAAAGGCAAGAGGACCTAAAAAGGCCCTGAACCAATTTTTATTTTTAAGAGATAGTGTCATGGATTGCGAGGATAAGTAAATCTTATATTAATAAAGTATGTCGCTACTACAATGGAATTGTAGGGTTTCTATGCTCGTGTAGAGGAAATTAAACTACTAATTTCTTCCCTGCATCCTTCCATCTTGTGTTTGCAGGAGACCCACTTCCGCCCAAATGACAATCCGATGCTTCGTTGGTACGACGTGTATCGAACCGACAAGCCTTTCTTTGATCGGGCTAGCGGAGGTGTGGCTATATTCGCACGAAGCAATATATATCACGAAAATATTAACATCGTTTCTGATCTCCAAGTTATCGCTATCCGAGTCTCCCTTGCTTTGGACATGACCGTATGCTGCATATACCTCCCGCCAGGTGAACGTATTTCGAAGAGGAGCTTAGAGGCCCTCTTTATGCAAATTCCCGCCCCCTATATCATCTTGGGGGACTTTAATGAGCATAACCTGGTGTGGGGATCTAATTTTACAGATGCCCGCGGGAGGATGGTAGAGGATATTCTTGTCTCGGGAAACCTGGTGCTAATGAACACCGGGACCCAGACACACTTCTCCACTTTTAATGGTGTATCCTCTGCCATCGACCTAACTTGATGTAGCCCAGGTATCGCTGCCCTCTTCCTTTGGGATGTCCATACGGACCTATGTGGAAGCGATCACTTCCCTATACTGCTTTCCCCACTCCAAGATTGCCCAAGTACGGCACGAGTACTCCAATGGGTGATTAAACGTCCCGACAGGGATAAATTCCATGAGCTCGCCATTTTACACGAATCCCCTTCTCCTGACGTCGATGTAAAACTGGGTATTTTACTTCGAAGTTCATCGCGGCGGTGAGGGCCTCCATCCCTAAATCCTCGCCAAATCCGAGGAGTGTCGGTTGGCTATTTCTGACCCTCGAAGGGCCCTACGTCTTTTTCACCGACCGCCTACTCTGGAGAATCTGGAGTCATTCCGGATTCTACGTGCTCGACCTCGCCTTGTCATTCGTGAAAGTAGAAGAGAGTCTTGGGGAAAATTTATTTCAACTCTTACAATATCCACTCCCACAACTAAGGTTTGGGATAATATCCGTAAATTACGTAATAGCAACAATTCCAACAACAATATACCTTCCCTCATGTCTAACGGTTCACGTGTCTCCTCCCCTGTGGAGGTCGTAAATATATTGGGCTCGATGTTCGCCGCTATTTCTAGTACTGCGAGCTACACTAACGAGTTCGCAGTTTATAAGAGAACATCGAGCGCCATGCTATTGATTTTGGTCGAAGTCGGGGGGAGGATTATAACTCCCCCTTTACCAACGATGAACTGACCTACGCCCTGTCCCAGGCTCGCAGCACAGCCTCTGGTCCAGACGACATTCATTATGAGATATTGCGTCAGCTGCCCCTTGCCATACAGGCACTTCTTTTAGACCTCTACAATAGTGTTTGGGAATCTCATCAGTTCCCCTCACTATGGAGGCAAGCAACCGTTATACCTATAATTAAAAGTGGCAAAGATAAATTAGAGCCAACTAGCTATAGACCGATAGCCTTAACTAGCTGTGTATGTAAAATATTGGAAAAATAATTAATAAGAGACTTATATGGTATTTAGAATCCCGCAATCTGCTATCTAATATTCAATGTGGTTTTCGCCGTAACCGATCCACGGTGGATCACCTTGTCTGTCTAGAGACGGCTATTCGTGACGCTTTTCTCCATAAGCAGCATCTTCTGGCTGTCTTCTTCGATCTGGAGAAAGCGTACGATACCACCTGGTGGTACGGTATTTTGAAAATACTTTTTAATTGGGGGTTTCGTGGGAACCTTCCAATTTTTATATCTAATTTAATGTCGGATAGACACTTCCGGGTAAGGTTCAATAACACCTTATCCGATGATTTTATTCAAGAAAATGGGGTGCCTCAGGGTAGTATTCTGAGCTGTACGTTGTTCGCTATCGCAATATATAGCATTGTTGACAATGTGCCCATGCCTGTACGGTCATGCCTCTTTGTGGATGACTACGCAATTTATTGCAGTTCATCAAGTCTCCACCAGGCTGAACGGCAGATACTGATCTCTGTCAACAATCTTGGATCGTGTGCATCGCGTAATGGCTTTTGCTTCTCAGCAGCCAAGAAGACGGTTGTCCACTTTCATAGAACACGCGGAATACAGCCAGCCCCCAGTATTTTAATGAACCAAGTTGTTTTACCAGTCTCAAAAAACGTAAGGTTTCTGGGACTTTTATTTGATTTTAAATTAACTTAGATCCCCCACATCAAAGACCTGAAAGCGAGGTGTATCAAAGCATTGAATTTGCTCAATGTCGTTAGTGGTCGGTCCTCTGGTTGCTGATAGGCAAACCTTGATGCGCCTGTATAGGGCCTTGGTCAGATCTAAACTAGATTACGGCAGTTTTGTGTATGGCTCAGCTAAACCTCGGCGTTAAAGATGCTAGATAGTGTCCACCATGTTGGCATTCGACTGGCTTCTGGTGCCTTTCGTACCAGTCCAGTCGTCAGCATCTGTGCCAACGCCGGTGAGCCCCTCTTTGTATTTGCTGTCGTATCTTTGGCATCTTATGTGTCGAAACTGAACTGAATGCCAGATCATGTTGCCTACCATCCTGTGTTTCCTCCCCTAAACGTGTCTTGTATGAAACCAAATGGCGTAGTACAAGGTTGGTTGGGATCATGATGCTATCGGTTTTCGACACATATGGGATAGTCCTGCCAAAGGCTTTCCCCACATCCCTAGGTCGAGTTTCTCCCTTCAAGATACGCCACCTCAATGTCATTTTGATCTTGCCAAGTTCCCTAAAGCGACCACCCCACACTTTTTATACGAGAGGACCTTTAATGAGCTTCTCGCAAACAGCTTTCGGGGTTTTAAACGCATTTACACGGATGGATCAAAATGCGGGGCCTCCGTGGGATGTGCTTTTGTTGTGGAAGGATCCAATTTTAAATTTGCTTTACCTGGTGAATCCAGTGTTTTTACGGCTGAACTATATGCCATTTTTAATTCGTTATGTTTTGTATATCGTAAGTGTCGCCGTTCTGTTCTCATCTGCACGGATTATATGAGTGCTCTGTTGGCATTGTCCAATCTCTACTCCTGGAATCCTCTCGTGCAGATTATTCACGAACAAATTTTAAAAATTGATTCATTAAGCACCCGGTTTGCCTCTTGCTGGATTCCTGGTCACGCCGGTCTTTCACGAAATGAACTGGCAGACCAGGCGGCCAAGGAGGCGGCACGCCTGCCTCCTGATGCGAGTCTGGGTGTCATGTTTTTAGACCTAAAGGGTTATGTTCGGTGTGAGTTTTTACGCATCTGGCACGAGCAGTGGGTCTCGACCCCTGCTCAGAACAAGCTGCGGTCCATCAGGGACGGTGTGTCGTGGTGGCCCTCTTCTATACGAAAGTCTAGAAGAGAGGAGGTCATCGTGACAAGACTTCGCGTCGGAAATACATCATTGACACATTGGTTTTTATTGGGAGGGGACCCACCTCCAGTGTGTGAGTTTTGCGATGCTCCTCTGAGTGTCTTTCACATTTTGGGGGAGTGTCGTAAATATGCCCCTTTCCGTCTGGATCTTGATTTTAAAGGTGACCTAAGTTTTTTATTACGCGATAGCGCGGATGTAGTTATTTGTTTACTCCGTTTTATACACCAGGAGATCTTTTTAATGCCATTTGAGTCACTTTTATAAATGGCTCATTTGGATATTATCTCGTATTGAGATTTTTTTAACAGTTTTATTACAATTTAACATGTTGTTTTGTCTTTTTAACGTATTATCATTTTAACATGTTGTGTCATTTTAACGTGTTATATTTTAATATGTTTGTTTCGTCTTTTTATTGGAGTGATACACCTGTGGTTTTTTTATAGCAGGTGTATCACTTAATTTATTCTAAGAGCTCATTTGAGCACTCTTATGGAGTGTCTCAGATGGTGAATGATTATCTTTCTCCCCTATGGGGATTTTATTATGTTTTTAATATATTTCATCGCCCTAATGACCTCGATGTGTCGATGGGCCTTTAAACCACAATAATAATAATAATAATAATAATAATAATAATAATAATAGTAATGTTAGTTACATAGTGATTTATACCAATACATAACTTATTTTTTGAATTAGGTTAAAGTCAGATCCATTGTTAGATAAATTCAATATGTGGAATAAGTATTAATTCATACAGTGTTCAATGATGATGAGAGCTCTATGAATGTATTATTGATAAAAGTATACAGCCGATATAGGAAGAGGGCATTAGGGTAGTGTAATTGATAACAGGCTACAACCTCTAGAGAAAGAGGTCATTATGATAGTGTTATTGAAAACGGTCCACAACCGTTAGAGGAAGATGTCATTAGGATTGTGATATTTACAACAGTATACAGCCATTGAAGAAAAGGACACTAGGATAGTGATATTGACAACGATCTGAAGTTGTTAGAGGAAGATGTCATTAGTGTAGTGATAGTGACCAAATTCTACAGCCGTTATAGGAAGATGCCATTAGGATAGTGATATTCACAAGGTCTATATTCGTTAAAGGAATAGGATACTATGGTAGTGACATTGACAATAGTCTACAGGCGTTAGATGAAGATGCTATTTGTGTAGTGATATTAACAACTTTCTATAGCCATTTGAGGGAGAGGGTTAGGATAGTGATATTGACAATAGTCTAATTTCTTTAAAGAATGAGGGCATAAGGTTAGTAATATTGAGAAAATTCTACTACTGTTAGAGGGAAAAGGCCTTAATGACGTGATATTGGCAATATTTTTAAGCCATTAGAGTAGAAGGGCATTAGGGTAGTGATAAAGACAAG
>JBCFYV010001642.1:0-45548 GCA_039000515.1 Timema cristinae
AAAATGTTACGATTTACATTACCATAAAGTTTTACTAAACATGTACGCAACTATCGGGTGAAGATTACCCCAAAGTGAATTGTTCTCTTCTATATTGAGGGTGAAGGTTTACGCACCCTTATTGTTAATAGAAAAACCAGTCACAGGTCATTCCTACCTCGACATGCCTACCTTTTGGCCTCTGCCTCTATTTGAAGAAGATTCAAACGATTCATCTTCCAATAAGATGGGGCACCGCACAAAGTGTGTGAAGCGTTTTCTGCCGTAGTAATGGAGGACCACATATTGATCACTTTAAACTGCGAAAAAGCTTCCAGGGTTTCTGTATCGACTGGAAAATGTTTTAATTTAATCGGGTGCACTTTTCCGTTCTTATAAATTTCGAAAGTGTAAAGATCATTTGTGTCACCTGTATAAAGTTTATTAGCTATTAAAGAGCATTGTTTAATATTTAAATTATTTGCTAAATCGATCATGTTTGAATATATGTTAAGCTGAGTCAAATTTGGAATATCTTAAAATAAATTAATATTATGCGTAGGAATAAATAAGAAACAAATCGGAATCAATAAGGTGGCACATTTACGAATAAATACAGATTGGGTCGAAATAAATATGAAATTAAGTCGTAATAATAAATTATTGTATCGGGATGAATAAGAAATTTTTCGGAATAGTTTAGAATTAAATTAAAATAAATAAATAAATAAATAGTTTGAAGTGATTAGAATTAATAATGAACTCATCGTTAGTTACGAATCAAGTCAGAATAAATAAGGAACTAAAGGAACTAAAAGGAATAAATTCTGCATAAATAAATAACGAGATGGGATAAATAAAGAGGATGAAGTCAAAATAAAAAATATCGAGTCAGAATATAGAGTTATAAATAATAACGGCTCATCAGAATAATTTAAAGAACGACACAAATTAATAAAAAACTAGTCACAATAAATAAGTAAGGATTAAAAATAAAAACGGCAAATCAGAAAAAATAAGGAACGAGTCGTAGGAAACTTGTCATAATATTTATAAGGGAAGCATTTGTAATTAATAAGGAGTGAGTCAAAATACGCAAGGAACTAGTTAGAAAAAAATAAATAACTAGTCATAATAAATTCGGAATGAGTCGAGATAATATTATAAAAGTCAGATTATTAAGGAATGAGTTGGAAAATTAATTATAAGGTCAGAATCGAAAAAGAACTTATAGAAATGATTAAGTATAGAGTCAGAATAAATAAACAAACCATTAGGAATGAAAAAGAATCAAGTAAAAAATAATTATATGGTATAAGTAATTATAAATAGCCAACGAATAGGAATAAATAATAAGGAACAATATGAAAATAAAGAACGAGCTGGAATAAATAATTATGATTGAGTCAGAATAACCAAAGAAAAGATCGGAATGAATAGTGAAAGATTCAGAATAAATATATTCAAATAGTCTGAATAAATAATTAGTAAGGAATGAGCTGGAATAAATAAATACTTTTAGGAACAGATATGAAATAATAAAAATGATTACAAGTCTGAATAAAAAAGGGAAACATTTGGAATAAATACTGAACAATCGAGGGTGTGGGAAGCTAATTTTCTTAGGGTCCAATATAAATCTTATACCTTTGGCCTCTATAATGTTTATACCTATTATTTTTAAAAGTATTTTTACTATGGGAGTACATCAAATTCCGGGAGGGCGTGGAGCCCTCCCTGCTTCCCTTCCCAAACCAAGGCCTTTCCCTATGCCCTTATCGTTATCATTTAAAACACTGACAGATATCCAATTTTAACAAAAACGTTAAAAGACATCTTCAAAATATTTGAATTAAAGCAATAACAATCATAAGGCCTATATAAACTAGGCCTTTCTATGAACGATTTTTTTCTTTCTGAAAAACAAGAACACATTGCTATTTTAATCTAATATACTCCGATGATATAGATTTGATTTAATCATAGAAACTATGGAGTACAGTCTAATTTTGAAATGTTAGTCGATGTAAACTACCCTTAAGATAATTTTATCCTTAAAAATATAAATATATTATTATTTGTCATTTCAACTAAACTGCAGACATTCGTTTTAAAGCAAAGTGTAAGAGAATTTTTCGAAAATCTTTCCCATTTTTAAGAATAGTGTTTAATAAACAACCCTTACTCTAAAAGATAGAAATAGAATATAATAACGGCTGAAGGTATCTCCACATTATATATAAATCTCAAGATTGATCAAAATCCGTCAAACCATTTGGTTTTTGGTACCAGGTACAGACACACACACTGGGATACAGACAGAATTATATAGATAAACATTTTGTGGTTGGAGGTAAATTAAGTGTCAATATTTGACATAATCTCAAGGTCACATAAATTTAAAGATTACAAAAATTTTCTATTTTAATGAGAAAGTAAAAATTAGAATCTAGGAGAAAGCAATGATATATAATTAAGTACCCATATATGAAATGCGGAGCTTGGGTATGAGTGATTATATATATGGAAATGAGCCGTAATCCCAATCATAATCGAATGTATTAAAAAATGATTCCTGGGGTTGTGCTCGTTTCCCTTGTCCAGGCTCATTTTAATTTTATTAAATTATAAATTGTTAAGTTTAAAAAGAATTTGATAAAGAGTGTTGTAAACAAAGCTATATTATAATATTAAAAGATATCTTAAAACGTACACATAAAGGGAATTCAATATTAATGATACAAGTAACTTTGACATTATTGTTACCTGCTCCAGTGAGCAAAGGTAAAAATCATGAGTCTTCGTTGCACGGTGATGAGAATGTTAAAGGCTTGAACCCGGCTGAGTGTATTGAGGGTAGTTTTCCCTAAATTGTTGCCTACTCTCCCCTATACAAATGCTCGTACATTTCCTCTACATTCTACCCTTTTTCATTCCTAGAACAATACCATAATTTGTGCCTACCTAGGGGCCGTCAGATGACTACCGGATAAATATTGCTATTGTTTAAAATTAGCGAATATATCAAAATTATCAGCCACTTTAATGTTTTACACTACTTATGAATTTTCCTGCCAGATTTGCTATCTGTTTAAGATAAATATTTTTATTCGAAACATGCAAGATTGGTACTATTTTTACTGGTGTGCTCTGCTGATAGCAAATACAACCTATCGATGGTGTCAACGCTCAATATTTGTTATATAATGGCGGCTAAACGAGTGCGAGGAAACAAATGGCATCACGTGGGCGCAGAAGCTAAGATGTCTGCCAAAATGTGGGCAATAGTTGAGTAAACGTTTACAAAATTTCATTTATTGTACTCACAATTTGATAATTTGTTCTAATATTTAAATTTTAACTCTACAAATAGCTTTTTCAGTTTATATAAAAGTGGAAATTGAAATGTTCTAACTTTATATAGTTAGAGCCCAGGCCCGTGCTTACTAAACAAAGTAAACTTCCCCTATAAACATGTGATGGATAAATAAAATTTTATCTGGAAGATAAATACTATCTGGCTTTCATAAGACGCACTTTTAACTTATCCATCAGTTAGAAATATATATCTACCAGATTAATATTTATCCAGGATTAATAAAAACCGGCCCTTATATGTATAAGTGTGCAGAGGAAGGCACCATATTATCGTGACATATGCATAAGTACAGTATTACATGATTCTGTTGTGGTACTGGGAGGTGTCATCCCGGTTGACATTTGGATACGAAACGGAATTTTAAAGAATATCTGAGGGACTGATAGGTGCTAGTGAGACTTTTTTAGAACAATGCTAATTTGAGAGCCTGAATAGTCTCAAAGGAAGGGAACTTTGAGTACTCCCTATTTTTTAACGGGAGTAAAAAAATAAAAAATTAGGGCAACCATTATCTACTCTTTTCTGAGTGCCAGGAAATTTTCCTTAAAATTTTAACGGTTAACCCTTGGAGAAAAAAATGTAAAACAAATTCAGAAACCTTTCCCCACATCAGACAAATTTTTAATTAATCCTTCCTAACCCAACCCCGCTCAAACACTCACTCCCCAAATTTTTTTCATTCAAATGAAAATTAAACTTAACTCCTTAATTCCAAGGCTTCATTTCATTTGTTTCATTTCTTGGGTATACACTTTAAATTCCGAGTTAAGGTCATGACGGTTTTTCTTATCAAACAAAAAATCGCCCTTTCTCTTATATTACGGGCCCCTTTTTCAAGTAGAGACTCAGAGTCGGCACACCGGAGGGCAAATTTTTAAATTATTTCCCCTCCAAATCCCCTATGGAAAGATTTATAAAATTGGGTGTTAAAAAAATTTTTTTTTGCTCCGGGGACTTTTTTTTGTTTAGCTTTTTTAAATTTTCATTTTTCAGCAAAACTTTCACCCAATTTTTTTATTCACTATATCTTTTGTTTAGGGTATCTATTTGAACAAAAATCTTTGACCTTTTTTTTTCTTTAAATTTTAAAAATATTTTGTAATAAACATCAAAACTCAGTTTTTTCGGTTGAAAATAAAAGTTATTTAATTTTTAAAATTTAAATCATGTTGCACAACTTTTATAATTATATTTTTTGGGTTTTGTATTTTTGTAAAAAAAAGGCCTTTTAAATTACAATTATCAAAAAAAATTTTGGAAACTTTGGATTCCAAACGAGTTTTTCTAATCACTATTCCTAAAAAAATAGATACAAATAAATCAAAAACTTCATATTTTTCTTTATTCGTTTTTGGGTAAGTTTTCACATAACCAAATTAATTGTTTTAAAATTTTAGGGCTACCAAACTAAAATTTTTAGTTTAATTTCTTGAAAAAATCAAGTCTTAAAATTTTGAAACAAATACAAATTAACTAATTTTTAATTGCGGGGTAAATTTTAAATTTTTGACCTCACGGATCACATTAAATACGGACGAATTACGAAATTTTTGTTTTAAACAAAATTTTTTTGCCAAAAATTTTTTCCGGTTTTACCTTTTCCAAAATTTGGGGGCCAGTTTTCTTCTGTTGGGTTAAAAAAGAATTTTTTTTCTTTCCCCAAAATTTAAACCTGGTTTTTCCCTTTTGGTTTAAAAATTTTTTACTGGTCGTTTTTGCCAAAAATTTCCAAAAACCAAACAAGTGGCCATTTTCTCTGCTTTCAAAAAAGATTACATCATTTACTGGTTTGTCATTTGCAGTCGGGTCGTTTTGCCAAAATTTCCGGGGTACCGGGGAAAATTCAAATTTTGGGCCAGTTTTTTCCCCCCCCCTGCCTTTTTTTCACAAGATTAACACAAAATTTAAAAACCCGGGGGGTTTTTTTTTAAAAATTTTTAATTTTTTTTGTCATGTCGGGTAAAAACCGAAAATAACTGGGGTTATACAGATACTTCAAAACAAAAACATTGTTCTGGGACGACATCCTGAAATAAAAAAATCGCGAGAAAAAATTTGATGTTTTATTGAAATAAGCTCAAAAAAAAAAAATTACTGGGTCCGAAAAAAATTGGAAAAAATTAAAGGGCCTTAGTGTGCAATTTTAAATGAACACAATTTTTTTTAAGAACAACCTAGCAGCACTCCCTTAAAAAAATTCCTTTAAATTGATCAAAAGGGAAACAATTTTTTTTAATCTTTTCCCCTTTTTTTAAAGGGAAGTGTTATTATATTTGTAAATCTTTTTTTTTTTTAAAATTATTTTATTTTAAAATTTTTACATTTTTTAAAAATATTTTTTTTAACTACAAGACCTAAAATATTACCGAATTTATAGAAAGTTAATTTTTTAATTTTCTTTAAATACAAATAAGCAATGATTTATTGATGTTTAAATTATTACTATTACACCACTCTTACAACCTTTGGGGTTTTAAGGGCGATTTTAATGGAAGGGTGATTGTGAATAAATGGAGACCTACATTTTTAACGTTCGATCCCAACCACTGTGGAGTTACGGCATTCATACATTCAAAAAGTTGTGTTTAATACACGGCTTGTCAAGGGGAAAAAAAAGGGTTTTGGCAACAGATAAATTTGGGTCGGACCGGGGGGATTGAACCCCGGATCCCCAGCATACTATCGACCCTTTACCCCAGAACGCCAACCACTTCAAAATTAAATAAAAAAGTTTCCTTCTGTTAGTGGCAGTATAATCTTTTAAACAGACAAAATTTAATTTTTTTACTTTGGGGAAATGTCCGGGTTTTCCCAAAAGAAGTTTTATGTAGCATAAAAGTGTAATGAGGTAAAGGGGGGTTTTAAGGCTAAGGGGGTATTTTCCCCCACAAACATTTTAAAATGATATTCTCCTACTAAAAAAACCATTGAACCAAAAAAAAAAATTTCAAACATAAAATTGGGTTGTAGACTCAATAAATTAGTCCCGAACATTAAGCTTTCTATTTGTAGTATCGGAATTTTGTACGCGGTCCTTAAGAGTGAAACAAGCGTGGACAATTTTAAAAATTTTTTAAAATTTATTTAAAAAATTTCAATTATTTTTTAAACCAAAACATTTTTTTTTTTGGTTGGCACTGTATAATGGGGTTAAAGATCACAATTTTCCCGTTTTCCGACGGACCTAAAAACAGTGTTGAGAGGGTTGCCTACACGAAAATGACGGAAAATCATTTTTTAAAAAAATGAATACTCACTATTAATCACCCTTTCGGTTCGGATTACAATTTTTTCTTTTTTGGTTTTTTTGATAATTTACACACCGGCATTTACTATACTATTGGTGTTCTATACCAAAAAAAAAACCTTTAATTTTAAATTAATAATTTTTTTATATTTTGTAAAAAAACTGATTTACCTAAATAAAAATAACCAGAAAATTTAAAACCCAAACAAATAAAAACAAGAAATTTTTGGGAATTTACAAAGCCACCCGAGTTGAAAAAATGGGAATTTTTCCCAGGAAATTAGGTATGTGTAATTATAAAAAAATTACAGAAATTTAAACCCGGGCAAAATTTAATCAGCATAGCCTTTAAAATGGGACAAGGGGCCTGGGGAACCCTTTCCCTTTATGTAAAAGAAGGGGTTTTGGAAAACAAAAAAAAAAAGGGGGGAGTTTCCTTTAAAAGCAATTTGGAGGTCCTCCTCCTTTTTTTTAAATATGACCTCCAAAAATTTTTTTAATTTTTCTCCAACAATATTTAAAAAATTTTTCCCTTTGGGGATGATATTTGAAATACCCCACCGGGAATTTTTAAATTTAAAAATCTTTTTAAAATTTTGCCACTTTTTAAAAACCAATAAAGGGGCAACAAGAAAATTTGGGGGACGATTTTAAAATTGTGAATCCCCCTTTTTAAGTTCACCCAAACCATTACCACCAAAGCATTTTCCCTTTACTACCCTTCTTTCAGATAAACACCTATCTACACTCCCTAATTAGGGAAAAAGTTAGGGATAAATATCTAAATTTTTATTTTAGATTACCCCGCATTTTCGTAAAGTAAATGGAAAACCAAATGGTAAAACCCCCTCAGACACCCGACCGGGTATTAAACCCCCAACTCCCCCTTTTAATCAAACCCTGTAAACTGCCCTTTTTTAACCTTTGGGGTTCTCCTTGGGCTTACTCACAAATTTGGATGTTTTCACCCAATTTTTGGAAACCTTTTTCTTTTAAAAAAATTAGATATTCCTCCCCCAATTTTTTTTTTAAATTTTTAACTTTCAAATTAAAAGAGTGGCCTTCTTTCAAAAACTTTGAAATTTGGATAATTTTAAAAAGCTTTTTTCAAATAGCTCACCCAAAATTTTAAAAATTATTTTCCCCCCCATTTTTTAAAAATTAAAGCTTCAAAAAATTTTTTTAGATTCCTATTGACTGAAATTTCCTCAAAATTAATCCTCTAAGCTAGTTAGGGGTCTTCACTACCCAAAATTTGAAAAAAAAATCTTCCTGAAGCTATTTGGGAATTTTTTTTTTTTTAAAAAATTTCTTTCTAGAAATATTTAAAGGGGTCTTTAAACCAACAAATCTTTAAAATAATTTTCAGAAATTTTTGGAGTGGTTCTCACTTGAAAAATTTCTTTAAAATACATGCATCTGGAAATTTTAATTTTTTATTTTATAATTAATAGTTCAACTTTCTGTATTTAAAAAGTAATAAAAATTTAAACACACTCTTTACCCATTCGTTATACCTTTAAGTACTAATCCCCTAATGGGTTAAAAGGGAAGGTTTAATTTAAAGGGAAATGCCCGCTTTGCTGGCGGGAGAGTGGCCATTTTGGAAAAATCAACCCCTTCACCAGAATTCCCAAACTCGTCTCCCCGTCCTCACATTCAAGCCAACACGACAACGCGTTAGCCAACTACGCCACGAGCGGTTTTTTTTAGAAAATTGGGTCTATAAACAATTTTAAATTTTAAAAAATAATTGGGCGGGAAAAAGAACAATAATAAAAATTTGAATACCCCATCCATTTTCCGTAAACCCCAGTGCTTTTTATTTAAAATCACTAATTTCTTTGTCGAAATTTAAAGGGGGAAAACGACATTAAAAGCCGGGAATTTTCCCAAAAGCCGGGCCCAAGCCCGTTTTAAAAAACACAAGGGCGTTGACTTAATTAACCTTAGGAAAAAAATCGGAATTTCCCCCAAAAATGAAGACCAAATGGCGATGATAACTACAAATTTTGGCAAGGTTGGGTTTGGTCATGTTTTCAACAAAGGGAAAAAAATTTTTTTCGCAAAAAAAAATTTTTTTTTCCCTACCCCAACTATAATCTATTTAGGGAAAATCCCCCATATACCCTACCGGATTCAAACCCCATCTTCCATCCAGTCTAGTCTATTGGAGGTACGCCTTAGCAGTACACTGAAGCGGTAAGTATATTGTATAAACTTTGTTATTTCCAGATAAATATTTAATTAAATATACGATTAAAAAACCATATAACAAAAACAATGGAACTGTAAGGAAAAAAAAAAAAATTTTCTTCCGTGTTTTTACATTTTTTTCTTTCGTTTTCCCTTTCCCACCACACCCCAAGAAAGGCCGAAAATTTAAAAACTGTAAGAACTTAATTTTGAAAAAAACAAAAAAAAAAAAATCTCGTAAGCTGTAAAAATCCACCATTTCTCCCACTGAATTTTTGGTTTCCTGCATCGCAAAAGAAACGTTTGAACTTTCTGGTTTTTTTATAAGCTGACTATTTTTTGGGGTTTGTGTGATCAGGGGAAATTTGTACAAAGCAAACTGACAGGTGAGTAATCCCCCCAATTTAAAAAAATTATTTTTTAATGAATCATTGAAAAATTGGTTTAATCCTAAAAAGCCTTTTTAAACTACCAAAAAAAATTTTTTTTCAAAACGAAGAATAATTCTTTCTTAAAAAAAAATTTTCAGGAAAAATTAAAATACAACCCTGAACTGGAAAAAACACCTTGATAAAAAAAAAAATTTTTTTTTAAAAAATTATTTTTTCTTTTTCACCCAATTTTTAATTTAAATTTTTAAAAAAGGTTCTATTAAATTTTTTTTAATCGGGGGGAATTAAAAATTTTGAAAAAAAAAAAAAAAAAATTCGTTTTTTACTAAAGCTAAAATTTTTTTTGGGAAACACCAAATTTTTAAATTTGGGGATTAAAACCTTACTTCCTCTAAAATTAAAAAACAAACAAATCAGAAAACTCGTACCTACGGCCCTTTAAACGGTTTATAATCTTTAAAAAAAAATTTTAACGTTTTGGGAAGGGGGTTGGGGGGGAAAGTTTAATTTAAAACCCAAAAACCCCAACGCTTTTAAAAACCAAACCGTTTTAAAATTTTCCCATTTTCCCGTGTCTTTTTTAAAACTAAAGAACTTCAATTATATCTAATCCCCCCTTTTTTTAACCCCTTTACCTACAACTACCCTTTATTTAAAACCCAATTTAAAAAAACAAAAGAAAAAAAAAAATTTCTAAACTAAATTAAAGGGGGAATCCGCTGCAATTCTCAAAGACCCCAAAACTTTTTAAACCCCTAAAAAGAATTACTTAATTTTAGGGGAAAACAAAAATTAAAGATTTTTTTTCATCAACTTTAAACGCCCTTTGCAAAAAACCAATTTTTTAAAAAAATAGTTAAAAAAAACTTTTTCCCAAATTTTTAACACTTATTTTTTTTTAAAAAAAACCCCAAAAAATTTTGGTTTTTTTAGTAAAAAAGGGATCCTGTTAAATTTTAACCAAATTTTTTCTAACCATTTTTTTTAAAAAAACCCTCATCTTAAATTTTTAATTTTGCAAAACCCAACCCCCGGGCAATTTCTCCCCAAAAAAGGATTTTTAACCCCTTTTTTTTCCCAAAAAAAATAATTTTAAAACCCTGGGGGTTTTGTTTAACGGGAAACCCAAATTTATAGTCCCTTTTTTTAAAAAAAAAAAACTTTTTTTAGGGCCCAAAGACCCAAACATTTTTAATTTTTTAAATTTTTTAGTGTTTTTTTAACA
This sequence comes from Timema cristinae, assembly GCA_039000515.1. Lineage (NCBI taxonomy): Eukaryota > Metazoa > Arthropoda > Insecta > Phasmatodea > Timematidae > Timema > Timema cristinae. The sequence continues at coordinate 10,419 of JBCFYV010001642.1, forward strand.
TTTGATACTAATATTGGGGAAAAACAACTCAAAAAAATTATTGTTTTTTTGAATACCTGACAGATTAAAAATTTTCTATTTAGGGGTATTTTAAAATTCCCCTAAAAATTGCATTTAAAAGGGAATTTCTTTTCAAAAATAAAAAATTTTCAATGAAAGAAGAAAAAAATCCCTTTTTGGGTTTTAGGGGAAAAAAAATTTAGGGGCCGGAAAATTGGGCAAATTTTTGAAGAGGAAAGGAAAAAACATAAAAAAATTTTTTTATTGCCCTTTAAAATAACTAAAAAGGTGAAATAAAAAAAAAATTTTTTAATTCTTTTTTTGTTAATAAAACTTTAATATTTTTAAGAAATTTTTCCAGTTCCAATTCCCAATTTCCCAAATTATTTAAAAATTTTTTGGAAAAAAAATTTTTTTCAATTTTTTCTTTTCCTTTTAGAAACTTTGATAAATTCTTCAAAATTGTTTTTTTACTTTATTTTAATTAAATGTAGCTCAAAACAAATACATAAAATATGTGATAATTTTTTTCTAGTATTTTACTACATTTTCCAAACGAAATTTCTAATATATATAATTAAGTAGTAAAATTTTTGTATTGATACGAATAAAAACATATCCATGGATAGGGGACTCTGATTTGTTGAAAATGCCTCTTCCAAAAAAACGTTTAAAAAATTGTACACAGATATTATATCTTAAAATAACTCTGCTTTTTATTTTAGATCAACTAATTTCAAAAAAATTTAAAATAATTGTTGGAAAAAATTGAAATTCTTGCGTCAACATCTCTTTTGGTTAAAAGATGACGAGAACAACACAAACATGTTTGTTTTATATCATTAAAGTCTTCACAACATCATAATTTAATGAATGGGTTTTGTTTACGTCATCAACATTACTTTTTTTTGAACATGAAATTTTTAAAATCATCATTGCTACAAAATTTTCCCTCAACTTTCGTTTTATTTGAATTTTGAACCGTTTGGACTTATGATTCAACTTTTTTTTTAATGTAAACGAATTCAAATATATTTTAGGTTTGGTTAAGGCTCTTAAAATTACTTTGATAAATGGCAATGATCCATATTTTCTTAATCTAGCTTGAAGGGCCATATATATTAAAGTTACCGAGAAGAAACAAAATTAAATACTACTCTTCCAAAAAAAATATTTTTCAATCAGCACAATTTTTTAGAAGTGTTATTATGAAAAGAAATATCTTAATGAACCTTGACAGTAAACACATGTTCTTTGTCACATACAAGATCAGGAGCTACTAACTATTTTTAATTACAAAATTCCAGTTTTTACAGTTCCTTAGAAGAGTTCCCATTTTCCCAGACGTTTAAGACTTTACTAGAGTTTAAAGTGTAGAGGAATTAAATTTAATTTGCCATTAAATTGGCTGTTTTAGCTTATGTAGGTTTTGGTGTTTAAAAATGATGTTTTTAAACCAAGATAAATTTAATGGATAAATATATGCATATACAATTTTTTGGTTGAAAAAAGGGTTGGAGATAAAGACATTATGTTCGAATCATGTGGCTTAGTCAATGCACGCTATTTTTAAGAAGTTTAAAAAAATTATAAGTTAGATTACTATAATCATTTGAAGTGGTCCCCACCCAAAATTTAAAAGAATGTTGATGTCTTTAGAAAGCTATTTAGGTTGTTCCACGCTTGATTCTTTCTCTCTTCTAAACTTAGTAGCCACTAGAGAAAATATCTTAAGTAGTCTTCCACCAATAAATTTTAAATATATTGGATGCCATTAGATCTAATTGGAGTGGCCCTTAAGGTTATTTCTTTTAAAGATCGAAGACTTTAGAAGCCATTTAAAGTGTTATTTGATTGATTTATTGAGGATTAAAATCCTTTAGAAGCGGTTTATAGTTGTTCTTCCCTGATAGTTTTTTTGAAAAGTGAATATTATTAGAAGTTTGATACAAGGCCATCTTAAGCTTCAAATTAAGCACTTAGTAAAATTTGGGGGGGATTGAACCCTCTAAATTTCCCCTTCCTACACTCATGCACGCTTTAAAACGCCTTAAGAATGGAAACTTTCCTCGAAAACTTGAAAAACCACGCAATTTTTTATGAAATAAATAGTGACTAGTTGAGAAGATATATTATTATGAATCTGGAGACCAATTCGTTATACCTTTATGCTGTTCTCTGAGGACGCCATTTTGGGAGCGTTTGTATGTAAGGAGCCAACTGATATTATTATTGTTGTAATGCCTTTCAGGCCCTGGCGATGTCCCTTTGTGCCTTGCAGCCTTTTGCTTATGGTTACCATTGTAATTCCTAAGTTTCACTCCCCAATTGAGTTGTACCATGTTTCTTTGATAATAAAATTATAACTCTCTTGTGCTCACCTCTGTCTAATTATTTTTTATGGGATAGTAAAGGGGGTAAGTTGCATGTTCACTGTGCATTCAATACAGAAGCTGTCTGGCAGTTGTGACGTCACAATATTGGAGATGATCTAGATGCAGGCTCAGAGGTAATAACAGGCTTTGATAAAGCATTATTCTTTGTTTGGATAAAAGAGTACATAATCTCTCAAGAATTATAAACATGGGTGTAATAAAAAATAGACTCTTCACTCCTAGACTACTCATAACATTTCCCCAGTAAAGATGGAAGACAATATATTTTATCTGAAGCCAGGGTTGCATCTAGGGGAAGGAGAACCACGGGGGCAATTGCCCTGGGACACACATTCCAGGGGGGCACATTTCCCCCAAAAATATTAAATTCAATTACAGTTATTATTGTAAAATTGATAGAAGGCCAGTGTTTGTTTCGTGACCTGAAGTAGTTTTCGTGCCAATTGAAAATAAACACATCAAATTGTTGTGATTAAAATTAACAGTTTGCTTTGAGTTTATTTAAAATGCTTGGTTAGGAAAGAGTGAACTTATTGTTGTATTTGCTAGTAATATCCTTTCTATCCATCTTAAACAAACACATTAAACATTTTACTCACACAAACACAACAGAATAAAATGAAATAAAGTATTTTGTGTTCTATTGTTTTTAAATGGCAGAAATGTGTGTTCATAATAATGTAAATACAAAATATTTCACAATATTCTAATGCTGGAATCTCGGAGTTTTAATGTCATATAGCAGGATCATATGAAATTTAGATACAACAGCAGTTGACGAAATTTTAAAATAGAGATAACTTTTCTACATACATTTCTTAGGTATCTCATTCCAACCGCATTCACCTTGCTCTTGTGTCTCTCCTGAGAAGTAAGTAGTAAGTCTATTTTTATATAATTCACCAGTGATATGTTAATTACTCTATGACATTAGGAAATCAAAATCTCATTGTCGCAACTACAAAAATACGCCACCTATCTGTATCTCAGCTAGTATATCCATCCACCTCTTAACCCTATCTCTATCTTGAGCTAGTTCTATCCAGCCACCCATTACACCATTTCACTCGCTAGTATATCCACACCTCATCACACCTATCTCTATCTTGAGCTAGTTCTATCCAGTCCACCCCATTACAACTATCTCTATCTTTACTAGTTCTATTCGTTTCCCCCTAATTTACACTCTATTTCTGATGGTCCACTTAATGTATCCTTCCACATCGTGAATCACATTATAGAAAAAATGGCCTATTGAGTGACGTCATAAAAGTCAAAGTGGAAGGAAAAAGGCGACCAGGAAGACTGAAAATGTAACTTATTGATGACATCAAATAAGGAAATAAGATAAGAGTTTCAGGATATAACAATTTAGTTGGAAGTGACTTAATGCATTCAAATAATATTATTTTCTTTTTATCTTACCTTTGTCCTGTAATTCATAGATAGGGAAATCACGTAAATATTCAATTTTAATAATATTTATTATTACTATAGTGAGTGAGTCTATTAATTATAACCATCATAACCTTTAACCATTAAATATATCTTATTTTACCTCTGTCCAACAAAATTCAAACTTGTTACCACTAGTTAATTTTAATTAACTTAACCTTATCTAGCTTACAAATTTATTTTTCCTAAACTAGGTGAAAACCAATATTTCTTAGGGTCCTGTCATCAGCGCTATACCGGATTGTCACATTCATGTATATTAATTTAATTATATAATTATTGAAAAAAATACTTTCAATGATGTATCAATTAAGACAGAACGAGGTATAATGGCTGGCATTTAAATACTTAACTGTAAGGAGCTGGCACATAACGGGAAGTAATATAACTATAAGAGGAAGTATACATTTCTAAGATTTGCAAATACTAGAGTGATAGAAAATGGTACAAATATGAATCAGTCAGGCTTACACCTCTCTCTTTTCCCCTGTCTCCCTATCGCGCAGCACTAATACCAGCAGTAGGTTTAAGGTAATTCGACCATCAACATTTTATTGCACAACTTAAACACGTGTATTATTATAAGATATAAATACTGATTCAATGATTTCAACTCATTACAGTTCATGAGTATAAACGGGCTGGACTTGCTTTTAAATGATTTTATATACCACTGTGAAGGCAAAGTATTAAATGTATGGGGCTAATATTTTGTATAATTATAATAAGCTTACCTAATGAAATGTTTATACTATAATAAATACAAATAATTTTTAATGTACAAATAGTTTAAAAGGGGTAAAAATTACATCATTTTTAATCATACTAGTATAATATAAAGTATTAATTTTACACCCCAATAATTTGATTTACTCTCATTTTGTAATACACAATGTCGTTTTTAAGAATTAATTCGTTTGAGTTTTTTGTTTAGCTCTGTTAATTAAATTTATTTATGGGGCCCAAAATTTAAACATTGCAAAACATGAGAAAAATATTGTTTTAACTTTACCAATTTGTAGAAATAAACACCGACTAGCTAAACATAATCCCGCCTGATCCAGACAGTGTCGGATAACCAAACTAATGAGTAATGACTCACTCAAGTAAAAGTAAGCTGGAGAGGGGAGAATAAGTGACATTGATTCCTTCTATCTAACATTTCTCTTTCTTTTCTTCCTTCCGAATGTCATTTTGAGCTTGATAAAAATTATACCTTATCACTTTTGGTTTGTTTACTAATTCTTTAAAATTAAATTTAAGAATTTGGTTTCAATGTCTTAGGTTTAAAAATTTAAAAAAAAAAAGTTTTTGTAAAAAAACAAAAAATGAAAAAAAAACAATGACTCAATAGAAATAAAAAAAAATTAGACCTATTTTTGCATAGAATTATTGAAAAAATGTGTATTTCATAAAAAATTTTGGTTATCAATTTTTATTTTACTAAACTCTAATAAAATTTACGGGGAATTATTGTTTAAAGCGCCTGATTTTCTGCCTTTAAACTAAGGTGTGTTTGCCCTTTCTTCACAATTTTAAAGGGTGGAATTTCAATGCATTTGATTATATTAATGCGGGGATGGGGGGGGGGTCATCCCCATCACCAACCCCCATTCCAGAATTTAACCCCTGCAAAAACCCTCCCAAACATAGTTTATAAAACAGGTTGGAATAAGATAAGGTGATCATGTCCTCTACTGCTGGTGTCATGGTAAGGGTTTTGATCAATTTTTGGTGATGAACTCGTCACGTGAATTTTAGTAACCACCTTCGGGAAAAATATGCGAAGAAACCGGGTAAATACAATTCTAAACTTTTTTTCCCCAAACATTTTAACTTTAAAAAAATTATTAAGAGTTTAAAAAAAAAAACAAAATTTACAGATCAATCACAACTGACGTAAGAGTTTTAAAAAAGGGTTTTTATAAGGGTTTAAAAATTTTCTTCCTTCAAAATCCCACATACTGAAACAAAGCGTAACAAACATGTGTTGTGTTAAAAATAGTGGTTAAATGGCATCTTTGTATATACAACATACATTTAAAAATTAGTTAAAAATTACAACCAGACGGGAAAACGGCCCGCGCCTTAAGAAAACTATGAGGAAATTTTACTCATCCACCCATGTAACCCTTCCCAAAAACCGTGCATATGGGGGGCAAGTCAAGGCATCAATAACGATGCCGTTGAGGGAAGGGTTTTAAAGTTAAAATCTCACTCCATTTGGCGGGGTTTAATTTTCAAATGCGATTTGCACAGTATTCTCCCCACCCTAATTGGGGGATTTTCTTTAAAAAAATTACTGCCTAAAAACGCTACTCATAATTATAACCCTTTGTTTTAAAAGACAATGAAAAAAAGGTACCTCATTTTGGCCTAAAAGGCTTTGGGCCTAAAGTGTGGGCTAAACCCTTCGGGCCAAATCCTTTGGGCCCAAATCCCCTTTTTAGGCCAAACCCCTTTACCCCAAATCCTTTTGGGCCAAAGCCTTTACCCCAAATATTTTAGGCCAAACGCCTTTTACCAAATCCTTTAGCCAACACTTTTTGTAAATTAATTTTTAGACCATTTTATTAAAATATTTTTTGCTACCCCGGAAACTTTCGAAGTTTTGTAGTGATCAATAAGGCAGTGTGATTTTAAAAGTTAAATAGTAATACTCCCTTTTCAAAAATATAATCTTTTCTCAATTTACTACTTCCCAATTAGCACACGCCCTTTAAACCTGTTACCACTTTTGTATATTGAACTTTCCCTTTCCAGGTTTTTTACAATTTTTTTGACAACCACTTTTTTAATGTGGGATGCTGGGCCCACCACCTGGTTGTTTCCACTTAAACTTTTGTCCTTTCTTTTCCCCACAATCACCCTACCATTACACATTAGCTAATGCTATAACCCAAGGGGATAAGCGGGGGCTAAAATAATAAATTTTTTGTACCATTTTGTACCAAAATAAAAATTTTTGCACCCTCCCGTTTTTTTAATTAGCACATACATGGGTTAAAAACCATTTAAAATTTGTTTTATTTTTAATTTTGAATAATTTTTTTAAGGCCAAAGTATATTTTATCATCTTTCTAAAAAAAGTTTTTAATTTTGCTAAATAAATTTAATCAATAAAATCATTTTTTTATAATCATATTTAACTTACTCATTTTCCCCAGGGCTTCGCTCACTATATTTGGGGTAAATTACTTTTTTTTAGCAAATCATCTAAACCAGGTTTCTCAAACTCTATACTCTTGACCTTATATGAACATAAAATTAATTTTTAAGACTTTATTTTTAGAAAAAAATAACTTTTTTCGTAAAATACAAAAATAAAACATTTATATTTAATTGATTTAAATTTTTTTAGATAAGAGTTTGTAAAATTTAAAAAAATGTAAGGGTTTTGTAAATATTAATTAATTTTTTCTCATGGGCCAAAACAGAATATTAATTTTTTAGTCAATCATAATTAGGCAAGTCAAAAGAATGAAAATTGGTTCACAACCTCACAAAACCCTTCGCGCCCGCATTTGAAAAACCCTGACAAACTACCAAAAATCAATTTCAGACACTATAGCGAAAACCTTGATTTTTTATAAAGCCAAAAATTTAACTACTACTATAAAAGTAAAATCTTTTTTATAAATAAATTTATTATCTTTTTTTTTATTTATATATAAAAATTAAAATAAATATAAATAATATATATATTAAAAATATTATATCAGTCTTTGCATCAATTTTTTCCCTTACCAAGACATTTTTGAAATGAACACCAAAAAAAAGTTTTAAATTTACTAACAAACATAATTAATTTGAAAAAAATCACTCATACAAAAACCCATTTATCAAATAAATTTTTCTTTTAGAATTTTTTCTATTGTTTTTAAAAAATTTTCCCCTTTTCTACCCCCAATCATAATTTCCAACCCCAAAATTTAACACATATTTTAAAAATACTTTCTTTTCATAGTTTTTTTCCCATCTGCCACCAAATTTTTCGTTTTTAAAACATAAAAAAAATTTTTTTATAACTCCCCCCCCCCCCCCCCATTTCATGGATTACATTAAAAAATGCCAACTTTTTAAAATTATTGGGTTGCTTTTTACGGGCATGCCAAAATTCAATTTTTAACGACACGACGAATGTAGATTTCTTTTAAATTTTGTAGATTTTGGACCCCTTTTTCCCCAACCCATTTTGAAAATTTAAGTCAATGTTATTTTGGCTATCTGGGATTTGTTTTACTTTTTTTAAACGTAAAAATTTTTAATTTTTTCCTAATCAAAAAATTTTTTTTTTCTCTATTATACTCCCACCACATTCTCAGTGCAATATAAAAAATAATAATAATTATATGTAAATGCTATTTGTATTGTTTCCCGTACCAAATTAATAAATTTAAATTCTTTAAAATACAGAAAGAATTAAATAATTAGTTTTTTTGAAAATGTTGACCCCCAAGCCCCCTCCTCCTGCAATTCTCAACTCACTGAGAAATTTCAAATTTTAAGGGTTTATTTGGTCATCTGAGGTCCTTTCCTTATACTAAGGCTCTAAGTTTTGGGAAAGGGCCGTTCACTTAGGGCCAGCATTCGCTCTACCCTAACACCACGCTGCTGTAACTCTGATGAAACCTAGCCAAGCTGTTTCTGTTCAGATCATGTGACGTGTTGCCATTTTTTAAAATTTTTATTCAGCACCACGTCTTACACCCTTCGGGTTATACCCTAATCAAATTACCTAAGGATTGGGAAATTGGGAATTGAATTGGGAAGGAACCCGCATTTGCTGAAGGGAGAGTGGAAAACCCATTAAACCCCCACCCCCCGATTTCACCCGCCCCAATTTCAAACCTCTATCTCCCCACCCTCACATAGATCCAACACACTAGGCTTTAGCTATCTACCCACCGAGGCGGGGCGCTCGTACAACTTCTTTTTAGTCGAAGTTTCCCAAAAGTAAATGGAATAGAAATGTTTGTATGTTTATTGTAAGCTTCTTAATTTATGCGGAAGGGGGGAACCTTTTGTACAACGAAACATGGATGATTTAACACTCACCTAATGGTCCCGGTTGACTCGCAATGGAACGCTTCACAACAAAAACCCCCCCCTTCAACGCGAAACAAAAACCCGACAAACGGGCCGCTGGGGGGGGCGGAGACCCCCCCCCACCTTTCCCCCATGGGACAAAAGACAACGAACATCCCGGCCTTTCAACGAAACCTAGGGGAACATTATGGAATTTCACGGGCATGTTTGCTTTGGGTTCTGTTACCCGGGGCTTTTGGGACGCTTCAAATAATACCCCCCCCTTTTTCCGTCCACCGAAGCATATGATCACTTCAGGGTATAAAAGGTTGTGGTCGATGTGTTGGCACCTTTATACTCAGGTTTTTGGGGGAAAGGTCTTACTTCATAAGTGGGCTCTCATTAAATAAAAATTTCCCTTTTAGTTAAAACTTATTCAATTCCAAAAAAAAAAGTTCGGACTTCATATACATTTGTACTATTTTTTTTCTTTATTTATTTAACAAATATCATGACGCGGGGTATTGGTAGCTCTTCACGACTAGGGAATATTTTTTTTTTCTTTCTGCATAAACAAAAAGGGGGATAAATGTGGGCGCAGGCCACTAAAAAAACACGGATTTTTTTAGTAATTTTTAATGTTTATAACGGGGGTTGTTAGTTAGTGGGGATAACCCCTCTTTGGATATTTTTTTACCGGGATTTTTTAGTGGTCTTGATGGGTTTATTTGTTACTTTTTCATATACTATATTTTTTTTTAATGGTTTTAGGAGATAATATATATTTATTGTTATTTTGGTAATTTTAGTTTGGGGGTTCTAAAAGTGGGACCGGGGGCCACCGATTGTTGAATCTCCCAACGGGCCTAACTTACTACTTAATTAAAGGGGGATTTATTATTTTGGGTTTGAAAACCTGAATTTACTTTGGTGCATTGGTAAGCCTCTCGAGGGTATTATTAACTAGGGTTTGATCCCTTTGGGCAAAATGCAGACTTGGGCTAGCTTGCGCTTTTTTGAAAAATGAAACTTTTAAAAGTGTGTAAGGGAGACCAATTATAAACAGCCCGGGGGTCACCCTTAACTGTGTTTTTTATGGGGGCCTTATTATAAGGAGCAATATTTTGTTATGGTGATCGCCCTTCGGCCGTGACAGTTTTTAAATGTCCACTTCGCCCATCCGGGCGCAAAACTGGCATTTGGGTATTTGTAATCTTAATGTTCCGCCCCCCTTTTGGGGCTTTATTATGTTTGAATAAAAAAAATTTATAACTCTCTTTTTCTCCTCTGTCCATTATTTAATTGGGAGGGTGAAGGAGTGTAGTTAAAAAGGGGTTACGAAAAGTGTCATACCGATACTAAAAAACCGGGAAAAGCTTTTGACTTTGCCGAGCAATAAAAGTAACTAAGGGGATAGGGTTATACACCAACTTCCCAAAGTTTCTGATGTCAACGAAGAGTTTTCCCTTCTAAACGAGATGGAAAATGAGTCATGTTCAATTTTTTTTTGCTCAAAAAATTTTTCGCCTAATGATAGAACAAGACCTTAAAATCCAACTGTTTAATTTCCAAAAAAAGCAATTTAAAAAGCCCAAATTTTTGATGTCTTCGAAAAAGTTATCCCAAGGGGGAAAAAATATCACCCTGAATCTAGGGATTGTATTAATTTTTCAAACAAAAAAGTAAGTGGTTTCATGGCTGTAAACATTCACCCCCAAAGTTTTACTTTAGGAAAAGCCCCCTTTTATAGTGAATTAAAAGATTTTTTTTAAAAGTTTTTCTTAACGCAAGATTTCAATACTTTTAAAACCTATTAACAAATCGATTTGCTTTTTAATGTGGGCAGATCGGAAAAAAAAACTCCCCATCAAGTGGATATAGTTTTATGTTTTCCTGCCATCTTTAAAACATACTTTTGAAAATATTTCAAATTTAATAAATCACGTGGCTTATCACACACAAATATTTTTTTACAAGAAAATAGTTTATTTTATACAAACAAAAGTATATAGTACGCAAGTTAATGAAACATTTAAAGGGATTTGGGGACGTAAATGTTCAAATTTAAAATTTTGTTTAACTTTTCAAATAAATTTAAACCCCTTGTAATAGGCCTATTTATAAACCAATTTCTAGTATTTGAAAATCTTGAATTTAATTAATGTTCAAACGAGTGTGCCCAAAATATATATTTAAAGGGTAAAATTTTGATTTTTCATTTTTGTTATAAAAGTTTTTAAAAAAATATGCCCCCCTAAAATTGGAGATAATAGTGGTCCTCCACCTAACCCCACCCGCCCCCCCCACAGTTGGAAATAAAGTTTTCCTCAAGATTGAAGTTCAAATCCCACCGGGTGTAACAAGGTATTTTTCCAAAAATGGTACCCCACCTCAATATTCCAATAGAGGACATTCAATCTAAAATGTAAAATTTCCCCATTTTGGTTTTATTAGGGGAAATTTTTAGGTACAATCAAACGGGTAGAAAATCACAAAGAAAAAAAACCTATTGGGACTACAAGAGTATCGCCAAACTTTTAGTTTTGGGGGAGGTTATTTTTTAAAAACACATTTTTAAGGAGTTTTTAGGGGATTGACTCCAACCATGGAAAAATTTGAAAATGGAATGCCACTAAAAAACAAATTTGGGTGACCTTAACATTTTGAAATAATAATAGTTGTTATATAATCTTTTGAAATTTGATTCAAACCATCTTTTAGCTTTAAATTCAAATATCAAGGAAGTTTAAAAAAAATAGAGGAGGCACATTTCGAGGGGGGAGAAAATTTGTTTTACCCCACCCTACACCCTTCCCCCTTTCCCCCGATCACCCTCAATGATGCACTCCGATATAAAACTGTGACAACACACCAAGAATGAATTTTTTTCCCAAGCTAAAAAACAACTTAAATCTAGAACAAATACAACATCCAGCCCCCGACATAATTTTCATTGTGAAAAAGGGGAAAAAAAACAGTCAAACCCAATTAAAACGTTTTTTTGGGCATTTTCCGGAATCGAACCCGGACCTTTACTCATATACAAACAAAAGCTACAACTGAGAAAATGTCGGGCTGTATTGAAATCAAAATTTAGACGTTTTTTGTGTTGTTAGCAAAATAATTCATATTACGGATAAAAAAAATTCACCTCTTACACAAATAAAAAAAATGGGACGTTGGGAAACCTATAACCCTGACTCATAAATCATCGCACTCAAAAAATAATTGTTTTTGAGTACGCGGAGGGGGGGTGTAGTTTTCTTCTTTTATATTCATTTAAGTATTAAATTATAAAACTTGTGAAATTTTTAAAAGATTTATTGAAGACATAAACAGTAAAATTTTTTATGAAGTTCGGCCATCATTTTTTTTGGTACAAAGGGCCCTTCGGTCTAAAATGTAGAACCCCGGTCTAACAAAAAGTTAATGTGTTTAATAACACCTCTGGGACTTTTTTCAGTTGAATACTTTATATTAATTTTAACCGAAATGGGGTGGGGGGCGATATTCGAATCTCTATATAAGCGAGGTCCTCGGTGTAAAAACCCAAACTTGTGTTAAAAAACTTTAAAAAATAAAAAAACTTAATTACCCCAAAAGTGGGTACTAGTTGTAACATTTTCTTGATACAAGTTTGGGGAAACTACATGATTTTCTTTTTTTTCAAATGAGAATTAAGTGGGCCTTTTTAAATTTTTTTTGAAATAAAAATCTTAAAACCAAGTCTTAAAAAAACTATTAAAAGACCACTTCTGTTCAAAAGTTTTTGTTATAAAGAAATAATTTTTGTTGATTTAAATTTTTTAGGGGTATGGGGAAGGTGCCGCGTTTACTCCACCCCAATGATCGCCACGGTTTTAAAAAACGCTTAGTAGAGGGGCATTTTTTCATAAATAATTAATTTATAAAATATTATAGTTATTAAATGTTTTTATGAACTTATAATGCCCCTTTTTTTCGTCAAATGAAAAAACAAAAGTATATCCATTTGCTTTTTATTTAATTTAAAAGGGACCAAACTTTTTGTTCAACCCCTTTAAAATAGGTTTAGATTAATATAATATTAAAAAGAAACTTTTTTGGGCCCTGTGTTAAAGGAGTCTCTCATTTATATTATTTAACAACAAAAAATATAAATATTAACTTAAAAATGTTAAATAAAGTTTAAATGAAAATTATAATTTAAAAAAAAATGTACATTTGTTAATTTGAATAAGATTTTCACTGTCTAAAATAGTTTTTCAATAAATAGAGAACTCTATATGTTGTTTTTTCATTGTATCTTCACGCCAGCAATGCTTTCCACATTTTAAAACAATTTAAAAGGGAGGTATGAGGGGATAGAAATTTTAAAAAATACCCTCGTTTTCGTAAAAACGGGAAACCTTTTGGAAAAAATTTCCTTAAAATACACGGGAAATGACAGGCGCGTATGCACATTTTGTCCCGATTCATTATTTCATAAACAAAAATTTTTTTAAAAAATAAGAAAATACAATTTTAAAAAAAAGATAAACAAACTTACCAAAAAAAATACAAACAATACATTATTTAATCTATAAAAAGCAAAGGGTGAAACAAGACAAGGTACCCGCCAACAACTCCGAAACTCAAAAAAATTATTTAGTGGGTTTTGAAAAAGAACCAAAGGGAAAATTGCCGGGAACAAAGAATTTTTGTTTTGGTTTATTTAAGGGGCGTTTGCATTATTAGGAAGGAGGGAGGGAAAGGGGCGCTGCCAATCCCCCCCTTCAAAGTTCTTGTAAGTGCGACGGGGAAGAGAGAAAAAAATTTAGCCGTTTTCCCCGTAACTCAATTTTCCCGCCACATTGCTGAAAAAAAACCTTTTTTGTCTAATCGTTTGGCTCTATTTTTGCTCATAGTCCGAACAGAACATGTGTGCTTTGAAACTGGCCAATTTTGAAAAAAATTTTAAATTGGGGGGGCTAACTTGAGCTCAAGCTAGCCCACCACATATTGAAAAAAACAAAAAACAAAATGTATTTAAGTCAATCCATTTTGCTCCATTTTTCCATAGTGCCCAAAAGGGAAAATTTTTGGGTTTAAAATTTGAAAATCAAAAGAACATTAATGTTGCGGGCTAACTTGAGTTTCCTTATCCATAACCGTAGAAAAAATTGAATTCAACAGGCCCGCCCATTTTTAAATTCAAAGTAACAAAATTCGTTTTTCCCATTCGTTTGTTTTTCGTTTGTGCTCAAGTGCCCAAAAAAGAGTATTTTTTCCTATAATTAAAAATCTAAAAAAATTAATTTGGGGGCTAGCTTGAGCTCTAGTTATTTCCTCATTAAATTTTCTAAAAGGCAAAATTCACAGCCTTTAAAATTAAAAATTCGGGGACATATGGCACAAAAAAAACAAAAATGGGAATACAAATTTTGTTACATTGAAATTTAAAAATGGGCTTTGGCCCCTTTAACTAATTTTTCTACAGTTTAAAAGGGAAGGTTCAATTAGCCCACCACATTAAATGTCTCTAATTTTTTTATTTTAAAGCACAAATTTTCATTTTTGGCACTATGAGCACAAATGGAACACAATGGGTTGACTAAATAAATTTGGTTTTGTTTGTTTTAAATAGTGGGGGGCTACTTTACTCATTGGCCCCCACATTTAAAAATTTTCTAAAATGGCCCCGTTTAAAAACACAAATGTTTAGTTCGGGGACATATGAGCAAAATAAGCACAAACGATTTAAAAAAAAAAAGTTTTTTTTTGGAATTGGTAAAACCCAAATTTTAGTCAGTCTTTACATCCAGGCTATAAAGGTCACTTTTTGGAATGGGGAACACAACGATCCAGCGGTGAAAATTTTTACCACCAAAGCTCGCAGATTTCCCCTTTTTGGGCCCCTCGCAGCCATTGGATTTCGGAGTCCACTTGCTACATCGTACTTTTCTTGCCCTAGGGAAATTATCATCCTTTTAAACTACCCCATTTGTATTTTTTCTTTTTTGAAACTTAAAAAAAGACCAACACAATTCCCTAAAACTTTTTGTATTTTTTCACAAGTTAAATAATTCCTGAGAATGCTTTGCAAATTACTAGGAGGGGAAAAATTTGTATATATTTTTTAAAAAAAAGGGCCTATTGTGTTAAAATGCCCATGTTTTAATAAATCCCGAATAAAAAAAATTTACACGTTTGAAAAAAAATAACTTAAAAAATTTATAAAAAAAAAAGTTAAAATAATTCTAACAATAATAATAAAAGTTAAGGATCATCAAAAACCTAATTTAAGTTTATAAAATAATACCTTGTAATATTTATTGGCAAAATTTTATTAACGTCACATTATTTTTATATTAATTTTTAAACAATGAAAAAAAAATATTTTTTAAAATCCATAGCGCTAAACGAAAAACGGGCGTCACTTTTAACAAAAAAATTTTAAAGTGGGTGGGGGGAATATTGGTTCCCCTTCATTTTGCCTTCGGGAAAAAGATGTCAAATTCCCCATAATTTAATGTACGCATATAATTTTACCGACGTAAACGAAAACTAGAATGGGATTTCTTTTTGTTTTTCGTTAACTTTTTTAAACCCTAGAATTTAACAAGGGAAAAAAAATCGAAATCAATATAAAAAAAGGGGATATAGTTTTTGTTAACTTGATCTAGTTTTAAATTTGAATTGTCAAATTTTTTAGAAATTGTAACACCTTGCATCAGTTTCATCTATATTTAGAGAAACAACTAACTACCTTTTAAAATTCCGAAGATAAACCCAAGGTTTTTTTAAATTTAAATTTTAGCCAAATGACTTTAGGCCAACGCCTTTTAGGCCAAAGCCTTTTAGCCAACGCCCTTTTTGGGCCCAAAAGCCTTTTGGCCAAAAGCCTTTTAGGCCAAATCCTTTAGGGCCCAAAAGCCCCTTTGCCCAAAAGCCTTAGGCCAACCCCTTTAGGCCAAACCCTTTTAGGCCAAAACCTTTAGGGCCAAAAAACTTTTTGGTTTCATTTTTTTTGGCCAACCTTTCCGCCGGGAAACCCCCCCCAAAAAACAATCAAGGACACCAATACAAAATTTACATATACCATTATTATGTAATTTTAATTAAAAAAAAATTTTACTAGCAAAAAACAAACAATCCTGTTTAAAACACAATTTTTTACAAAGCAAACATTTTTTATGTACATACTTTTTCAATAAAATACATTAAAACATATCATAAATCTCCCAGTCTTTTTAATTTTTTTAATTATTTTGGGCACAAAAAATAAAAAGGTTTCATTTTCTACTAAAGAGAAAAAAATGTCCCAAAATAATGAATATTAAACCAAATTGTAGGTTTTTAAGACTATCATACTTTTTTTTTTTATTTTAACCCCTATAAAAATTTTTTAAACTTTTTTTTTCCCCTTTCATCTTTGAACTAGTTATTTCATCGGGATAATTAGTTTAAACAAAACCCACAATAGACAATTGTTACCTCTCCCTTTAGTGACGCACGGCCACATATTTTTTTGGTTGACCCAGCTCAACTTGTGGGTAAAAATTTACGTCAGAAAAAATAAAATCTTGTTTCGCCGCTATGGTTTTCGGGGAGAAAAAACTAAAAGCGGTAACTTTATGAAATTAATTATTTGTCTTATTCGAAGAGTTTATTTATAAAAGTAATTAATAATAGTACAAACAAAGTATAAAATCTCCCTACCGAGTCCAAAAACTTTGCAACATATGTGTGGGTGTTTCCTAAATCAAAAACAATATGTTTTTATTTGCACTGGATTAGACCTTTTGGGTAAAACGTGTTTTGAAAATTTCCCCTATCCTGCACAACTGCTGAGAAAACCCAAAACTCCGAAGAGATCTTGACCAGGCCATACTCCTCCTATGACAGGAAAATTTTTTTAAGACAATCCAAGAAGGGAACTGCGCAAGGGCCCAAAAGAAAGGGAAAACCAAAAGGACAAATTTATTTGTAAAACCACACCTTTTGGGGTTTTGAGGAGTACAAAAAATCAATAAAGGGTCACAATTTTTGGGTACCCCCATGGCTGTTATAAAAAAAACCAAAGTAAAAAAAAAACTTCCACTTGGATTTTCCATCTAGCCAAAGCGCAGACCCGATATGCGCCCGATGAAATCTTTTAGGTGTTTCTATCTTGTTATCTGTTTAAAGATCTATTGTTTTACCATAAAATTAATTTCCCGGGGGTACATTTTCAACTTTTATTGAAAAATTAAGAAACTTTTTTGGCAGGTGAGAGAACAAATTCCAACTGGGTTCATAGTTAAATTTACCACAATACCCTCGGTGGTTTTTTTTGGCCCAATTTTGAAACCGGATGAATTGAAGAAAAAGATATCATTCAAAACCCCCAAAGCCCAAGCTACCAATATGACTTTAGAATTTTAACTTTTTTGCTGGTTTGAACTTGGGTTAAGGATGACAGTTAAATGAAAATCTAGCATAACTTAGAGGGGAATTTTTAAATAATTTTAAAAGAAATGGGAAAAAAATTTCTCCCCCAAAAATTTTTTTTATGTTACTTTATGTTTAATAAAACTTTTTGTGGAAAATCAGGTAAGTCGCTAAATTTTTCTTGATCCGATAAATTTATTTTTAAACAAAGTCTAAATAGGTAAATTTAAGAAAAATTGTTCTTTAAAATTCCCTTCATTCACTATTTACTAAACAAATCTTAACTGAAATAGGTGTCGCGAATTTTTTTTAAATATGTGTTAAAAGAAACCTAGGGGGTTATTTTAAAAGGCTTACAAAATTATTTATCGGGAAAAAATTGACATGTCCTTTTTTTAATTTACTAATAATTATAATTAAACTGTCCTAGGGTTTTTAAAAAATAAAACCCATGATTGCAACGGTTTATTTTTAGAAAATTTTTTCGAAATAGGGTGTTTTCGTAACAAACATTCACTTTTTGACAGTATTTGATTTTTAATCCGTAATTAAATAATGGGTGCATAAATTTTTGGAAATTGGGAAATTTTTTTTTGTCTACTTGAAATATTATAAAATTTTACTCTTTTTTGTATTATTTTTTTCCATTTTACTGAAAAAAAAATGTGTTTATTGGATTTGGGAGGTGAACTACTCAAAATAACAAAAAAAATATTTTAATTTTTAAACCCAAAAAACGTATTAACAACGTTTCTCAATGCAACATCAATCAATGACAAGAAAAGTTTCATTTGGGTTTTTTATTACTCATTCTACAATGATAGTACATAAAATTTGTTTTTTTAAATCAATAAAAATTTCAATTTAAGACTTTTTTTTTGTTTATTAGTGCTTTATTTATTTTTGCAGTGAAGATATAAAAAGCGTTAAATATAAAATTTTCTGGGAAGTTTAAGGGCCTCACCTCCAGCGGTAAGTGTTTCCCATTTTCAAAATTCAAATAACTCTTATATCTAAGGTTGTCCAACCAAAAATCTAGCGAATACATTAAAAAACAATCAATTTTTACTGAAAAGTTATGACGGGGAAAAAAACCCCCAAATTTAAATTTCAATAAAAAAATTTTTCCTTTAAAAAGTGTGTCACCCAAAAACAATTTAAGCTAATAAATCTCATTTCCATCATCATTTGATGAGTAATTGCACCTGGGGGAAAAATCCCCAAAAGTAAAATTTATTTGAACCACTTTTCTTTTAAAGTGTGTCCATTTTAAGTGATTTTAGCAAAGAATCACAAACCACTTCTTTTTTGGGATGATTTGGCACCGGAAGTTATCCCCCCCCCCTTAAAACCGACCCCAGACTTATTTTTCTCAAAAACCTTTTTATATTTAAAAGATTTACAAACCAAAAATTTTAACTAAGAAACACACTTCAAAATTTTTTCAAATGGTTTGTGCCCTGGGGTGGAAACCTCCCTTTATAAAGTGAAAGAAATTTTCTCTCACCAACACTTTTCAAATGAGGGTTCACCTTTTTAAATTTAATAACGGGGAAAAAATACTTCTCTCTCTCCGATAGAGGGGGGAATTTCAATATATCCAATGAAAAGGGGGCAAAGCCCCTTCAAAAATTATGTATTCCAGAAATTTAGGGATGGTCCTACAAATAATAGAGCAAACGCTTTTAATGGCCCTTTTTGGGCAGTTTTTGACAATACTTTTTTTTTTTTTACACCATCCCCGGCCTCACCCCCTTGTAAAAGTTTACAGCTGGGGGAAAAAAGGGGGAAGGGTATTCAAAAAAATAAATAAAGTCTTAAATCACACCCTCACCCTTACACCAAATAAGATTCACCGCCACTGATTATAATTTTCATAAGTGTACATAAAAAAAAAACAATAAACATTTTTTTACATTAAACTGTAATAATATGTAGCAATATTTTTTAAAATGCAAGTATTACACAATATTTCGTTTTAATTAGGAAATCTACTTATAATGACTCAAAAATATTACCTAACACATTTTAAGGACGCTTCGTTTTCGAGTTGCCGAAAAAACTTTCCATACTAGGGGGGTAAAAATTAAAGTTGTTTATTTTTTTGGATTTTTCATTTTTAATTTCGGATATTTTAAGTTTTAAGATTACAAAAAAATTTCCTTATATAATTATTAGTTATAAATGTATACTAAAACTTTTAAAAATTAAATTTTTTCTACATATAAATAATTTAAGCATAGTAATACCCCCACAATGCCATGTTGTGGGAAATCATTATTTATATCATTCTTTTTTACCCCAACACTACTCAAGCTTTCCTCTAAAATTCAATTGTTTATTACAATTATAGCCGTCGCATAGCAATAAATAAATCTTAGGGGTTGTTTTTTTCGGACACCTTTAAAAGGGTTTAAATTTGTGATTGTGAGAAAGAAATTAAATAAATTAAATTTTAAACCAAAATGAGAAAAGGGATTTTCGGGGGATTTTGCGGGGGGCTGGGCCCGGCTGTTGGGGGAGCGTTTCGCAGTATCCGGGCACGCCTGTTCCCAAAATTTAGGGCCACGTAATCCCAAATTTGCTCAAAAAGTTTTTAGATTTTTTACTCAAATTTTTCTACACAATAATTTTATTTTACTACGGAACACAAGTGGTTACAAATTCAATGTTTCTAAACAAAGATAACAAATATATTTTAAAAAACGACCAAAACATTCTATTTTTTTAAATACTTATTTATTGAAAATTAAAATTTTTATTTAAAATTTTTGAATAAAAAAAGGGTTATTCCTAGGAAGATTTCACCATTTAAAAAAGTCTCCAGTTTAAATAATAAAGAGATACTTGTTAATAAAATAAAAATTAGAAATAAATAGTCGTATAACACTAAAGTGGCAGTACCGTAAAAAATTTAATAATTTTTTTTTTTTTAAACAACTGTTTTTCAAAAATCTAAAGCTAAGTACAAAACACAAATATGAATTACAAAATTTTATTCAAGAAAGTGTATAATATATAAATACATCGATGGGAAAAATAACACAAACAATGTTTCTGTATTTAAAATACCAGATTTTTATTACTAACAAAAACAATGTTTTTGTATTTACATACCACATTTCACTACAAAAATTTGTTGTCGTATTTACATTCCCATAAGTTGTTACCACTCAAAAAAATGTTATCATTATTACATTACCTTTCTTATTATTACTCAAACAATTTGTCGGAAAACATTCCAAAAAAGTATTACAACTCAACAATATAACAAACAAATTACCATCAAACTTGTTACTACACACACTTGGGTCTTTTTTGCATTACAATCAGTTGTTTTTTCCCCAAAAAATTTTGTCTGTATTTACATTACATCATTGCACTACACAAAAAATTTTGTCTGTTTTTACTTTACCATCAATTGTTAAAATACACAACAATTTTGATTTTATTTACATTACCAAAAATTGTAAACCTAAATTTTGACTTTTTACATTATCATAATTTTGTTCTACTCACAAAATTTTGTCTTTTTTTACATTACCATAAGTTGTTATAAACAACAATTTTCTTTAAAAAAATTTACTTAATTGTTACTACCACACAATGTTTCTTATTACATTACCAAATTTTACTACACATACAATGTTATCTTATTTAATTCCCACATTGTTACTATACGACAATGTTTTGTATTCTTAACCAAAAAAACACACACAACTAGTTTATCTTATTTACATTCCCAACAAGTTGTTCTACTCACCAATTTTGTCTTTTTTTCATTACCTTTAGTTGTTACACCACAAACAAATTGCTGTATTATATTACCATAAAGTATTACCAACAAACAATTTACTGTTTTTACATTCCCAAACTATTTTCACTAAACATGTACGCAACAACAGGTAGAGATTACCCCAAAGTGAATGTTTTTCTTCTATATTAGGGTAAAGGGTTACGCACCCTTATTTTAATAGAAAAACCACCCACAGGTCATTCCTCCCCCCCTCGAAATTTTCCCTTTTTTGGCCTCTGCCCTACTTGAAGAAGTTTCAAACAAATTCATTTTCCATCAAAGGGTCACCGCCTCACTTCCGTTTGGGGCTGTACATGAAAAAAACATATTATCGGGGAGCTGGCTTGGTCTGACCGTCCGACGATGTTCGGGGGCAGAAGCCAGCTAAATCACCGACAAACCCATACGATTCTGATTTTGGGTTTATGGAAAGAAAAAAATTTGTCACATCCTGCCACGACTTGCGAGCTGGGGCAGAGAACCACCCATCGGACCCCGTCACCGCCGACACACAAAACAAAGTGTGCGAAGCGTTTTCGCCATTTTTTAATTGGGGAGCACATTTTGATCATTTTAAATTACGAAAAAAGCTTCCAGTTTTGTATCGAGGAAAATTTTTCCACTAATCGGGTGCCCCTTTTCCCTTTTTATGCTTTTCGAAAGTGTAAAGATCATTTGTGCTCTCCTGTAATAGTTATTAGTATTAAGAGCATTGTTTTATATTTAAATTATTGCTATATCGATCATGTTTGAATAATTTTAAGCTGAATAATGCATATGAATTGTGTTTGCCTTAAGTTGTTTTATTTTTTTTTTTTTTTTCTCCCCCTACAAATTTTTAAATCTAATTTACTCTTTTAAATTTTTTTAAAAATTTTTCTTTAAATTTAAATTTAGTATGGGGGAATAAATATATATATAAAAATATATAAAAATAAAAATATATTTAATTTAAAATTTTAAATCATTTTATTAGGCCTACTTAAGTATTAAATGTCCATTCTTTTTATACGGATAATTTTAGAAGGGGGCGCTGGTCTTAAACTAATAATACCGTCCATATGCTTACAGGTAAGGTTTTGGCCTGTGGGGGTTACAACTATAAAAAAATTCAAAACTCAATCAAAACTTCGAAATTTTTGGGAATGGTCAATTATGTGAGAAACAAAAAATTCTTAAAAATTATTACTCCATGTTTAGCTCCAAAAAAAGTTAGAAGAAGAAAAACTTATTGTTTAATTTGGGGGAAAAGTTAACCTATTATTGAATAAAAAAAAAAATTAAATTGTATTTAATTGCTTAAAAATAGATTTTCTGCCCAAATAGCATAGACAGGTAAAAAAAAAGGTTTTTTCACATAAAAAAGGGTTTTAGAAACAACGCAAATAAGTTTCCCCTGAAAACATAAAAACCCCTTGTGAGTTTACTTTTGGAACCACCTATTTAATGAAGATTAAACACATTCAAAAATGTATTTTGCCATCATCAACATATCAATTAAATGATTTGTTCCACGTAAAAGTAGAAATCTAAAACACACTCAATAAAGATCATGTAAAAGAAAACAAGCATGGACTTGTGAGTTCTGAAAGTAAAACAAAAAATAACCTTAACAGATTTAAGAGTTTCAGTGTGACATGGTTTTTTTAAAAAACCTTAGGGTGCTTGATTAGTTTTTTCAGGCTTAATAGTTTGAAAGTTGTCAATACAACCCTCGCTATTTTTGTCCATAACCAGTTATTTGGCTGAAAGAGTTTGAACAATTTAGAATAAAAAAAACGGGCTTGGGTTTTGGGCGAGGGAGATGCATGGCTTCGAACCTATTTTTCTAGCTTCAGAGAAAGACTTGTTAATTCAATTCTTAATAAAGAAATAATTGATCTTTTCTTTATCGTCATCGCAAAGAAAGTTTTTTGCTTCCAAATTTAACAAAAAAATAGGATTTCATCAAACCCAAATATTGATTTAATTTTTTTTTTCCATAAAAACACGAAAATTCACCTTTTTTTCCAAAGGGCAGCCAAAAAAGGGGAGGGATCAGAGGACGCCTTTTTTCGTGAGAACTTGATAAAAAAACATTTAAAATACCATTTTATTAGGAAAAAAATTAAAAACTACCAGCTTAGATAAATAAGGAAAGGTTTATAGGGCGGGGACACTGGTTGATGGGAGTTGATCTGGTTGATGTGGAGACTAGTTGATAGGAAGTGATCGGGTTAATAAGAAAAAGGGTAAGGGTAATTTAATACCGTTTATGAATATACGGTTGAAGTTCAATACGTTACAATTGTTTTGCGGTAGAAAAGATGGGATAAAGCTGGGGGTCATTATTAATACTTTGTTTTCCCCTATTTACATGAAACTTTTGTTTGTTTTGAGATATGAACTATATATCATTTATTAAAAGCCCATTATTTCTGAAGAAAAAAATTTTTTTTTGGGAAAACACACTTTTTGTGTAGGGAATCATACCTTTTTGTAAACCAATTTATTGTTTTCAAATGTCATACTTTCAAAGTGAGAAAAAAAATCTTGTTGGTTTTAATTATTTTTTATGATCAATGAGAAGTAACCCACCAAGACCGAAAAACCGTAATATTATTGTTTGTTTATTTAAAACACTTTTAGAATTTGTGTCTAATTAAAATATAAAAAAATTGATTATCTTTTATTGCCTTTGAAATAAATCATTATTTTTAGGCAATTGAATAATGGTTATTCAAATCTTTGAATTGAGCTAAGTAAAAAGTCTTTAGTACAATTTTTTTTAACAATAATTCCCCCCAAAAGTCTCCAACAAATATACTGTTCATATTTTTCCCTAAAAAAACAACATTAAAAACGTTTTGCTACCCAAACTTTTACCCTTTTTTTTATAACTTTTACTTTATTTCGCTTAAATAGCTTTTTTACCAATAATATCTTCTGGTGAGGTTTGTTGCTTTGATGGTGACGACAAGGGGCACCCCTAACCCCACGGTGCCCGGGACGATGGCTGCCACGCCCACTAAACCTGTTG
The DNA here is from genome assembly GCA_039000515.1 of Timema cristinae. Taxonomy (NCBI): domain Eukaryota; kingdom Metazoa; phylum Arthropoda; class Insecta; order Phasmatodea; family Timematidae; genus Timema; species Timema cristinae. The sequence continues at coordinate 34,504 of JBCFYV010001642.1, forward strand.
GGGATGAACATTTTTTTTCCAGGGGAAATGACGGCCGCCCCAGTACAAAAGACAAGAGAAACAAAACGAAGGAAAGTAAGTCAAAATCAGTCACCCCCCTATCAAGACAAAAGACCCTCGAAGAACATCGTTAAGCAGCACCTTTCCGGATTGACCAAAAACGTTTTCTTCTTTTAAACTGGTGGGGTCACATCAGGAAAAACCCCCCTTCAGGGTAAATTGTAAATCCAAGTCCCCAGCCACCTTCCGGTCAGGTCAACAAGGTTCTTCCTTCAGTAGGGAGCTTTTCCCAAATTCCATGAGTTGACCAAGAAGCATTGCGCACATGCAGAAAACATCTCTATTCGATGAAAAGACCGTTATCTTTTAATAAAGGGCTGTAGTATTACAAATAAAAAATTTGGAATAAATACAAAGGAGTCAGCCACCTTCAAGGAGTCGCCACCTCCAGAAATCAGCCACCCCAAAAGTCTCACCTCCAGGTTTTACCACCTCCATAAGTCATCCCCTTTCGGGGATTAGCCACCTCCATCCGCACCCCCTTTCAGGATCAGCCCCTCCACAGTCAGCCACCTTTCAGGGAGTCACCCCCTCCACCCGTCCCGTCTCCAAAATCACCACCCCAGAAATCGGGGCGCCCCTCCAGTGATTCAGCCCCCCCAAGGGACCCCCCACCCCAAAATGTCAGCCACCTCCAGAAAGTCACAACCCCAAAAGTCAAACCCCCATAAAGCCCCCCTGACCCACCTCCAGTGAGTCGCCACCTCCATGATTAAACACCCCCGGGAGTCAGCCCCTCCATGGAACCACCCACTTGGGGGAATAAACCACTTCCAGGAACCATTTTCACTTAGAAACCCATCCAAAGGATGTAGAGATACATTGGAAAGTCGTTTTCTGGGTTTTTTGGGGTTTTCTTTCATTTTTTCTACAATAACCCCACTCACACGCTTCTATACAAAGGCGAAAGGCCTACAGGCTTCACCAATGATAGACCGATGAGGTTAAGAGTTTAGACGCCCCCAAATTTGGGACCTTAATTCATATATCAGACAAATCCCTTATTTTTTTAAAACCCCTTTCCAAAACAGGCTATTTATTAAAGGACTTCATCCCTCATCTTTAAAAAAAAACGCCAAAAGAAAATCAAGTAAGAAAAGGCATATACACCTTTCCCGTTTAGCTACTACATACTGGGCTTTAAACGTAAAATAACCCCCAGGCAAACATTAATAAAATAAATAAGGAACGTGTTGGAATAAAGAATTAAAATGAATAGGGGATCAACTCATTAACCCAGAAATTTTGGGAATATTTAAAAAAGGGCTCTTAAAACAAAAAGTAATGGTAATAATGATAAAACAATTGGAAATTAAAAAAGAAAGCAAAACCGAATAAATATAAATTTTTGGGGAAAAATAAATTATAGTGTCGGGGTTATTAAGAAATTATTTGGAATAATTTTGGATTATAAGTCAAAAAATAAAATATAGTTTTGAATTAGTTGGAATTAATAAGAACCCGATTCATTTCAGGGCGAAAAAAATAAAAAGAACTTTTAAGAAAAATAGTAGGGGGGAAATTTGGCAAACAAAAATTAAACAAGGGGGCGAAAATACGAAGATTGACAAAAAATATGACAGAAGATTTTGAAAATACCAATAAATAAGATTGTCTTTTTTATTAAAAAAATTGTAATCAAAATTAAAAAGTTAAAATTACAAATAATAAGGCCTCAGAAAAATAAGTTTTAAAATTTTCCCAAAGAACGATAATAACAGAAAATATAAAGAACGAACATAAAAGAAGCGGCAGAATAAATAGGAATTAGCGAATTAAAAATATATGAGTCAAATATTTAAAAGGGGAAAGAAAATTTGGGAAAAAATAAGGGAGTCTTAAAAAAAAGTGTGGGTTAGTGAATAAAAAACATCTTGATAAATTAGGAATATTGGATATTTTAAGAAGAATTTTGAGAAAAGATAAAAAACAGCACAGAAAATAAAAAAAGCGTGAGAAACAAAATACCATCAAAGGAACTTTTCCGGGCCCGTGGCCGGTTCTGTTTAGTAGAATCTCATCTCCCTCCATACTCCCCTCTACCGCTCCCTTTCCTTGCACCCCTTTTTGCGTCTGTTTTCCCTTTCCCTCTTGTTCTTGGTCCCTTGTCGTCTCTTCCCTACAACTTCTATTTAATAATCTCTTGGGAAACCTCCCCTACCATCCAATTACATGTCCAACCACTCTCCTACTTTCCCTACTATCCATTACATCAAATCTAATCTTTCTTCTTTATTTCCCGATCCCACTCTTCTGGGCAGCTAGCATCTCCTCAAAAACTTCATTCCCATGGCCTTTACTTTCTTTCTCTTTTATTTCCAAAAGGGCCCAAATTTCCGTTTCATAAATTACTATTGGTTTATGCGGTACTTCCCACCTTACTTACACAATAACACTTGTTTTCAAAGTTAACATATTTTTTGGCAAAAAGAAATGTCTGACTAGATAGAATTTTCTAAATTCAAAAATGTAACTATTTTTTTCTACCATTGGGGTTTTTATATATAAAGTCAATTCTGAAAAAATGAAATTAAATCAATACCGTACATTTAAAACATTATTAATATAAACAAAAATTCAGTTGATTTTTTTTCTATTAAACTAGCTTCTGAAAAATCCCCTTTAATGCCCCAATAGTTTGCAAACAACAGAACTCCCTTTTTCTCATGATCAAAAAGTCTTGGTGGAAAATTTCCTCCTGAGGGGTTCTTCGGGAAAAAATTTAAAAGATATCCAAAAATGAAATTTTAAGCAAAAAATTTTTAACCCCCTAATTTTTGACTACGCAAGATTAACCCCATTGTCATTGTAGTTTCTATCTAAAAGTTTTCCAAAAAATTTTTTGTTAACACTTAAGAATATCCCATCTTATTTTAAAATTCCACATACATCAAATTGGTAAAATATAGATTTTTCTCGTTATAGAAAAGAAAGAATAGGTAAAAAAATAATTAATGATGTTCTTTTAAATAAAAAAAAGTCTGAATAATAATCAACAATTCAAAATAATAATAAATTTTTTGAGAGTAAATAAGAAGTATCGCGTTTTAAAAAATTAAGGAACGGACAAAATATGGATCAAGTAGAATTAAGATGAAAAATCAACTTAATTAGGGGGAAACGAATTTTATTAAATCAAAAACGGGATAAATAAAAAAGGACAAGTTAAAAAAAAAAAATAAAAAAAGGGAAATAAAATGTAAAACAGATTAAAAAAGGGAAAAATCATAAAAAAATAATTTTATCAAAGGGTTACGATTTTAACAGAAAAAATATAAAAGAGTAAAATAGAAAAGACAAGAAAAAAATTAAAATTGATAGTCAATATACTCATTCACTTTTGGAATTACTCCTTAAAATTTCCCTTTTTTTACCCAATTTTACTATATATAGATTTTGCCAGGGAAAAGCCTTCAAAAAAAATTCCTAGCGTACAGACTTTATCTACATATACAAAGAAAGCAATTTTAAAACAAAGGACAAATGAGAATAAACAAGCAGAAAATAGTTTGATTTAAAAAATTTGAATGATCAAATATCAAAATGAACGAATCGTTATGAAAGGGAATAGTCAAATAAAAAATTTAAAAAGCAGAAAAAAAACAAGAAGGGAAAATTTGGAATAAAAAAAGAAAGCAGAACAAAAGAGGGGATCGATTTGTCGATAAAAAACGACCCAAATTAAAAAGGATTAGTCAAAATAAATAAATTATTTTTTGGGGCTAATAGAAAAAATACATTTGGAAAAAACTAGTCCAAATAAATAAGGAAATATTTGGGAAAACATACTGTATAAGTTAGAGTGTGAAATAAATTTCCTGAGGGGTCAGTTACAAAAGTTTAGTTGGGATTTAGCCTATAGAAAAGGGTACACATTAATTTATAAGTATTTTAAAATGGGGGGGAAAACCAATAACAGGGAGTTTTTTGGGCCCCTTCCCCTTTTCCCCCCTTTTATTTTTTATATTTAATTAGACAACACTGCCAATATCCAAATTAAATAAAAGACAAAGCCTTTTGGGTTTTCTGTTGAACGGGGGGGGGTTTACCCATTAACTTTGCATTCAAAAAAGGGAAATTTTAAAAGACTATTATTTTTATAGTGCTAAAGAAAAGTTTTAAAAAAATAAAATAAGAGGCCGAGAAAACCTCAAAAGGGAAAAAAATTTTTGAGTATTTTTCATCTTTTTATACAACTATAAAAATATGAAATGAATAGCATCCATTAGCACACACTTTAGAAGTGGCCCGGAAATTTTCTGGAAAATTATCTGGGGGTTTTAAACTGTTTAGAACAAAACTTAAAAAATGTTTCTGCAAACCGTTTTGGCCCCAAACTTTTGAAAGTGAAATAACGAATCACGGGCGTTTAGTGAGGGGAAAAACTGAACGTGGTCTGGTTGGAGAAGAAAATTTTGGGGAACCACTTATATTTTCAAGCGTTTTTGAAGACACACAAGGGTTTGGAAAAGAAAGATAAAAAAAAGACCTTGAAAGGGGTGATACATAAAATGGGAAACAGAAAAAAAAGAATTTGACTCTGAATGAGAGATAAGTAGAAAGAATTGCCTTTAAATGGGAATATCGATGGGGATGAAATTTAAAATATTAATATGGAAGAAAAAAAAGGCTATAGAAAAAACAAATAAAGAAATATTTAAAGATGAATGAAAAAAGACCAAAAAAAGGTTATGGATGAAAGGAACATTTTTTTTAGGGATAAAAATTTACCTTTAAATTATGAGTAAAGGTTAGAGTCCCTTATCAAGATGAAGACAACAGGGCACAGCTAAAAAACAGAAGGGTTGATGCGCTAGGGGGGATGGAGGAGGGGCCCGCGGGCCCATGGGGCCCAAAACTTTTATTGGCGTTTTCACAAAATAAAAGACTACCTCCCTGTGTGTGTTTGGTGGGGATGCATGTGATGGATAGCCCCTTGCTAGATTTGAAAAGTAACAAAATACCCATATTTAAAAAGTTTTTTTGTTTTCTCAAATTTTCCTTTTTGAAGAGATTTTGGTATAAAGTAGGGGTTTTAAATTTTTAAATCCCCCTAGACTTCAACACCAGAATAAAGAAATTGTTTTTGGGGCGTAAACTTATCTTTGTTTAAAGAAATTTTTTTTTTTCATTTTCAGCAGCTCTTTCAGCCAAAATTTTTAACTCTTTTAAACTTTTGCTTACGTATTTTCCTTTCTTTTTTCTTTACTTGAAAAAAATGTTTTCATGAACTTAAAATTAAATTATTTTTTTTATTTTCCTTAGAATTTTTAAATTTTTGTTTTATATTTATTTTTAAACTAAAAGGGGTATTCCCAAAAAGGGTACAGAAAATACCATAAAAACTTTTATTTTCCGTTTTTCGATTTTGTTTTCGAACACTTGTTTGCAATGTATTGACTTGACGCGAGTTTTTGGGTTTGATCCCGTTGGGGATACAAGGGTATTTTATAAAATTGTTTCCCACACTCCTCTTTTAAAACCAAAAGCATGCACTTCCTCAAATCAGCTTTTTTAATCCCAAAAAATTACGTAATTATTACATGTATATACCGCAAAAGGGGTAGTGAGACTGGGTGCTAAAAAATAATAAAATAACCTAAAAGCTTTTACCCCTCAAATTATTTAATTAAATTTTCCTAGTAATAACATTTTTTTTTTTATGGACACATTTTGAAATAAGGCCCAATATATTTGTACAATAAAAAAATTTTCAACACGTGTATTAAGTTAAAAAAATTTAAAATTTTTACATTCTTTATCTTTGACCGGGATTCAAACTCAAGACACAACTCCCCGGGGGAGGGATGCTAAACCATTTTAGTTCTAAATTTGGGAAAAAAGAGGGGTTTTTATGACAAACGTTTTGAACAAAAGCTGCAACCCAGCTTACTTTCCCCCTCCAACTGCCCCTCCCCCTCTTTTAAAACACAACACCCCCCTTCAACCATGTTTTAAAAAACCCTGTCAAAATGTTTTAACCTATTCATTCAGGAGAAGCTGTTTAAGAATCACCCTTTAAAAGTTTTTGTTTTGAAAATTTTCCTAGTTTTAAAAAAAATGGGATTTTAAGCTTTACCACCATCTGTTTTAACAAACTTGTTCATATTTGGAAAAAATTTGGGTAGACAAGAAACCAATTTTAAGGGGTTTTTTTGGGCTTAAAAAATAATATCACATGGGTACGTAAAGCTTTTTTTAAAAATTCAGGTCACCATAACAATTTTAATTTTTTAATTTTTCGAAAAAATAATATCTTTAAAAAATTTAAGAAAATACACTTTTTCAAAAATTTTTTAATAGTATCATCCAAATTCATTTTGGGGGTCTCATGGGATCACATTCAAATTTAAAATTTAAATAAAATTTTGGTAACCAAAAAAAACCTTGACAAGGCTTCTCACACAAAAATCCCAGAATGAAATTTGTGCCCAATGGCCTTTATTTTAGTTACAAAAAAAATTTGTTAAAAACCCACAAGAAATTTATAATTTTTTTTTTCCCTGGGAAAATAACACTAAATTTAATACATGTTTTATATATATATAACCCCCCAACCATCCACAACAAATAAGTTTAAAAACATTAAATATAAACGTAACCCTATATTCCTGGACTATTAAATTTGAATACCAAAAATTTTTAAACATTAATTGCAAATTCCCATTCACCTTTTTGGGCAGGGGGTATTGTTCCAAATTGATTAACATTTGTTTGACAGAAACAGGGAAATTTCTGGTCTTGGGGAACAATAGATGGTACAGGTCTGTCGGAGTGACAATGCTATATTGCTCCTCAAAAATTTTTTGAAACAGGCCAAAAAAAATGTATTTTTTGTATGCCAGGAATAGGTTTTGTCTCAAGGAAACGTTTTTTAAGTAACTTATACTGATTACAAGTTCTTTAAAAATTTAAGTTTAAAAAAAAGATGTCGTTTTGATTGGCTCCAATAAGATCATTTAAAATTTGTTCATGATTTATCCTCATATTTTCTTAAATTCTCAAGCCCCTTTTCAACAAATACCCATTTTTTATATGCAATATGCTAAAACAATTGTTCCCCCATTTTTTTTACTTCTCATTTTTTATTCGTTTCAGGCAAATTAACTCATTGAGGAACATTTTGGCAACTCCAAATTTTTAGCTAACTATTTGTCGTCACTAATAATATGTTTTTTTAAAAGGCTCCCATTTTTTTTTAAATTTTCAGTTTTAGTATTTACAGAAAAACAGAATGTGTATCTTCCCCCAACTGGAAAAAATTTTTTAGGTCGAAGATCTCACATTTTTAAACCAAAAATTTCTGCGAGATATTTTTTTTTAAAAAAATATATATATTTTTTTTTTAATTTCAAATTAATCTTTTTTTTTTTTTTTCAAAGGTTCAAAGATATTAAACCCCCTTTTTAAAACGAAACTTTATTGCCTTGCATAAGATACATTTCATCACGTTGGAAAAAATTCTACTTTTGAGAATTTTTTTTTCTTAACGACCAAATCTTTGGAACAATGTCGAAATTTAATCCATCACTTTACTTTCTACTAAATGAGTTTTTTTTTATCAAAAAAAAAATAAGGCAAGTCGAATAGTTTTAGAGTATGAATTAGAATAAAAATTTGGAAATATTTGTAATAAACAAGGAACAAGATGAAAAAAATAGATTCCCTTTTTCCCAACGGGAAGAAAAGAGTTTTTATTTTTAAAAAAAGAAAAAGGGGTTGAAAAAACCATTTAAAATTAAAAAGGAACAATTTAAAAAGAAATGGAATAAATGATAAAAATAAGGAGTTTTTTGAGTTTGGCAAAATAATAAAAAAACATGCAGAATACTAAAATATAGTCTGAATAAATAAGGGGAAAATAAGTCAACAAATGTAAAAAGTAGAATAAATAAGGAAAAGTAACAATAATAATAAAATACTTTTATAAATCCAAACATATTAGAATCTATGAAAAAATTAATCTGAATAAAAAGAACGATAGGATTTAAAATTTGGGGTGCTTGTAATATAAAATAAAAAAAATCTTAAAAATGATTGAAATGGTAAGAAAAATTACAATAAATAGAAAAAAATAATAAATAAAAGGGTTGGGTAAGAAAGGAACAGTTAAAAAGGCTAGGGGCAGTTGTATAAGTTATTAACAAATTAAATAAAATTTTGGGAAAGAGTCAAAAAAAAACAGGGAAAAAGTCAAAAAAAATTAGGTACGATCAAATAAACTACAACAAGTTGAAATAAATTTGAATAGAGTCACAATAGATAAGTAAAAACTTGTCGTAAAATTATGGAAAATTTTTTAAAATAATTAAAGGGAAAAGTTCAGAAAAACAAATTATGTTGGAAAAAAGTAAAGAATGGGGCATAAATTTTTATTAACTATTTGTATAAATAAAAAGAAAATTAAATTTAAATAGGAAAAATCTGTTAAGTAGTATTTAGTTAAAAATTTTTAAAGAAAACCAATGGAAAAAGGGAAAACAAAACCCGGGTCACACATGGAACGGGTTCGAGCCCCGATACTTTTAGTGAGAAGAGAGTGACCAATGGGGCAGGACGGTTAATCAAAGAAGACCACACCAGACAACACCACTTAACGCCACAACACGAAAGTTTACGAACCTACGCCCAAAAACACTGAGATACTTTTCTTCGTTAAAACAATTAAAAACCACCAACAAAAGCTTGCCAACCAAAAACAACAGGAGACGACATCCACCTACATTTGTGACTTGACTAACCTTTAAGGGTTGAATTTTACCACTGATTTTGGAAAGATGAGAAAAGACTTTAAGAGTAAATGGAAACCTCACACAGGGCACCACCCCGGGTTTATCACGGGCAACAGAATTGGATAAACCCCCCAAGTTCACAAACGGGATAGGCAGGTTTAGTACCCCTCCGAAAAGTGATAATTTTAGAAGGGAGCGACGTTAGGGGAAAACCCCAAGTAGGTCGGGAAAAGGCAGGTCCTCAAGTCATCATGAAGATGCCCCCCCCTTAACAATCCGCCTTTTGTGAGAGTTTGGGGAAAGGGACCCCAAGTAATCGGAAGCAAGGGGATGCAAGGTTCGATGGAGGTTTTCAAGGGGGAAACCCCACTTAAAACCTCACAACCCAAACAACCATCCAAAACCCAAGGGAAAACCCAAAAAGAGGAAAAGTCAAACACCCCAGGGGGGCCAAAACCCCCCACATTTGACATTTTCCCCCTTGAAGAGGCAGATTTTTTCATCCCGAGGGGCGCGGGGTTGTTGAAGGGGATGGGAAAAGGCCCGATCCCATTTTTTCCCGTCATATATAAGAATTTTTGGGGGTTTCAACGGAAAATCCCGCCTATACCCCTTTAAATTTGATTTCCCAAAAAAAATAATTAAAAAAATAAAAAATAATAAAAATATTTAGCACGCTCTTTCAAACAGTTTGGTTATACGCTTTAAGTACTAAATACCAAAAAGGATAGGAATTGGGTTAATTAAGGGAATGAACCCGCAATTTTATGCAGCAAGTGGAAAAACCCTTAGGAAAAACCACCCCCGTTCCCAAACCCAGATTCGAAACCCAGATCTCCCCCTCCACAGCAGCGAGATACCCACGACAACCGTACCAACTACGCCACCGAGGCGGTATTAATTTAAAAAATTGGGTCTATAAACAATTTAAATTCTAAAAAATAAATGTGGGCGTGTAAAAAAAGGGAAACAAAGAATAAAAATTGAAAGCCCCATCCTATTTTCCCGAATCACATGTCTTTTTATTTAAAAAAACTAAGTTTCTTGTCGAATCAAAGGAGATACACATTAAACCCGGGAATTTGGGCCCAAAGCCGGTCCCAAAGCCCGTCGAAAAACCAGAGGGCTTAGACAAAATTATACCTTTGGAAAAACCTCGAATTCCCCTGAAAAAATGAAGACGCTGAAATGGGCGAAATACACAAAAAATTTTGCAAGGGTTTTGGGTCGGTCATGTTCTCATACAAAGGGAAGATTTTATTTTGCAATTTTTTATTCCCTACATACGTACTAATCATTTAGGGAAAAATTGCCCCCAGTATCGCTACCGTGATTTAAACCCCATCTCCCGCCACACGTCTATCTATTGGGGGAAATGACCCTTACTATGTGAACACTGAAGCAGGTAAAAAAATTTTATAAACGTTTTCTTTTCCATGATAACATATTTTAAATTAAAAAATACGATTTAAAGCACCATAAACAAAACAAGGTAACGAAGGTAAAAAAAAAAAATGGAACTACCCTGCTTTCTTTTTCATTTTCGCTTTTGTTCCTTTCCTACAACACCCCAAGAATGTCTCGAAAATTAAAAGGGGTTAAAACTTAGATTATGAACAAGAAACAATAAACCGTAAAGCCTGTACAATCCCCCATTTTAGCTTTCCCCACTGAAGGAATTTGTTTATCCCCATCGTCAAAAAGCAACGATCGGAAAAATTATGGGTTTTTTGAAACTTACTATTTTTTGGGGTTTGTTAACAGGAAAAAGTGCATCAATTGGCCCCCCACTGTTTCCAAAAACGTTTGAAAATTTATATAGTTTTAGTGCCACGTTGTGCCTATTCCCCCAAAACTCAAAATTTGTGCTTTTAAAATTTCCAAAAATAAAAAGATTTTTAAAGTGGCGGGCCCAAATTGATTTTAAACTGGGCCCCCACATTTTTTTAAAAAACCCATCTGGGTTTTGATTAAAAAGTTCTTATGCCCATTTGGCGATTGTCCCGAAATTTGGCTATTGTGCATTAAATTTCGCCCTGGGAACGATTTTTAAGTGGGGGGCCAGCTTTATGTTCAAGTTTGGGCCCCCCACATTTCGAAATAAAGATTTTTTTTGCCATCGTTATGCCCATTTGTGCTGATATTTCCCGAAATTCAGCTTTTGGCCTTAAATTACGCCCGGGTAACGATTTAATTTTCGGGCCCCAGATGTTCAATTTTTGGGCCCCCACATTTTCGAAATAAAGAACTTCT
>JBCFYV010001643.1:0-47623 GCA_039000515.1 Timema cristinae
CACGAACGCTCGTCAGGAGAGGTTCGTGCAGGAAAGAGACTTGTGCCGGAGGAAACCCCCTCGACAGCCATGGTGCGAGGTTCGTGCGGACAGATCCTTGTGATGGAGGAACCAATTTTCATTTTCCAACGACAACCATAGCGCGAAGTTCGTGCCGAGGCCTCATGCTCCCCCAAAATAAACTACAGCACCCTAAAACTCCAACACCTCAATCCTACCATGGAGCGCGAGCTGCGGGTGGCTCTATGCTACATCAAATCAACTACAGCGTCCTAATCAATTAATAAAAACACCTCTATCCCACCAATTAAATCTCCAACGCCTCTATCCTACCAATTAATTAATTAACAATAATCAATTAAAGATAAAAATTATTAACAATCATTAATAATCAAGAACCAGCATGTCCGGGTTTTGTAGGCTGTAGAGGAGGTGGGGGAAAAGTAGGTCAGTGGGTGGGGGAAGGAGGCTATTTATAGCGGGCTCGCCCGAATCGCGCCAATTTCTTAGCTCGACCCGAATTGCGCAAGAGCTTAAAAGTGCCCCCCCAGACCGGACCCAAATTGCGCCAATACCCCCCTTCCCAAGACAGGACCCGAATCGCACCAACTCTGAACATAAATAATATCAATGCTCTGTCTGGCTGTAAGAAGGACACAAGTCAAAAATATAAACCAAACAATATTATATCAAAGTGAATTTTCCGTTTTTAGAACATTGTCAATAATAGCTATATGTATGCTAAATAATAGTACAACAAACATAATATAAACAAGTCATACAAAGGAGTTTTGGAAGGACACACACTTCACTAAGCTAAATCTGTCTATTTCTCCATTTTAACCAAACCCTTCCTTCACCTCTGACAAGACGTGTATTAATCACAATTTGTGAATGTGGGGAATGCCAGGCCTCCACCGTGGTTTGGATTCCACGTTAAACTGTAGGTCCTTCATTTCATCCCACAATCACCCTACCATTACACATTAGCGTAAGTGCGTATAAACCGAATGGGTAGTAAGACGTGGTGCTAAATAAATATAATAATAATAATAATAATAATAATAATATTTCTCCATTCCTAAACTGTTTAAGTTTTTTTCAATGAATGATTGTTTCAACTTAGACTTATTATCTGTCTTTTACAGTTAGTAAAACGCAGTTCTAAAAAATCTTCAAGAGTGAAAAATATAATAATCAAGTCACAAACTATATAACATTATTTATGTAAAGTTGTAAGATAAAATTGTTTTGCTCACCATGCTTGTGCTAAATGAAATCGACAGCCTACTATCCTGGTTTTGTGGAAAAGTCGACACGATGCACTCGTGAATCGCTTGCTCGAAATCAATCACAATGTATAAAGGTTGAAGGTGAAGTTGTCTCTTCTCGCACTCCTCCATTAGGATTCTCATTGCGTCAATGTAGCTCTGCTTTTTCTTGTTTTTAAGTAGGCAAAAGACTAGAGGTATGTATGACCCTTCGAAATACCCATGTACAGTAAAAAGCTGAAGAAAATGTTTCGGTGCGTATTCAAAGGTTCCATCCATTAACACATTTCATTCTGGCACAAATACTCAAGATTCGAGGCACAAGAAACTGTCACGATCTCCTTCTCTTTTTCGTTTCTCAACAAAATGTTTTCGTCTTGAATAGTTTTTATTTCAATTGAATCTATGGCAAATTGAATTTCTTAGGAAGATTTAGGCAACTTTGGCAGTGTTTTTAGTTTAGTGTAGTTAATGTTATTCCTGATACATTTAATGTCCTTGCGGGTCTAAGTTTTTATAGTTTTTTTTCTGTGTCTGTACCTCTGTGTGGATTAACTTTGAAGGCCTTACTTCAATCTTATCAGCTTTCCTCTTAACTGCGTTGCTAATGGATCTTCTGTTCAACTCTTAATCTAGTAGTGGTTCGTGGTTGTGTTCGTTTTCTGTCCGCGAGAAAATGTTTCCACCATCAAGAGTAAATATTTTAGCCCACAGTCCTTTTTAGTGCATCTCCACCTCTCTTCCCTCGTCAACTTTAATTGATTCACCTGTCGATACGTATAATTATAATAGACAATCAGAACTTTCCCTTTTTCACTATAAATCCTTTCCATATCAATAATTCTCGTAATTTTATCACAGTTCACACAAAACCCAAAAAGAATAATTAAAAAATACACCGGGACAGTCACTGTTGTCGAGACAATTAATAAGTATTGGACAGACGGATGTCAATACTACTGTTACAAGTCTTGTTGGGGGGCACTTAGAGAGTTTTTTACATTCCTTTACTAAGGGGAGGAAAGACATGAAGTGGCGAGAGCTTGTTTGCGATGGTCTTTGTTTGTATCATCCCCCCCACCTCCCTCACCGACTACCTGAACTTGACTTTGGCGCAATTCGGGTCTGGGATTAGTAAACCGTTTTTAATCCCTTAATAACTGGCGCAATTCGGGTCTGCCCTTTATAGCAGCCAATAAGAGAGCCAGGTGATGGGGTCACGTGACCTGTCTCGGCCAATCACAGGTGTGTGACGTAGTGTGTTAGAAGGGCGTACTAGCTACTCAAACGTAGCAGTGTGGGCCACACACGTCAGTCATCTTTAAGAAAATGCACCCTAAATCTCTCTCGTTTCTTGATTAATAACTATCAAGAAAATATCTAACCAGGCTAAACTTTCAAAGGGCCTCTTTGTTTTAATTTAATGTCACGTTGAAATCTTAATATTTTAATTTGTTTATTAATTTACACAAAAAGGTGGCAAGTTGTGCTGTTTTTTTCGCAAGTTTTTGCAAATTCTCGCGGAAACCTGTTGGGAATCACTGCACTAAGATGGTGGGGTGAAGAATATTAGGGTATAGAAAGTACACGTGAGGTTCAATTGGTTTGTTTTAAAATATTTTTTACACCTTAAAACTAATATTGATTAAATGTCCTTTGTTTAAAACATCATAGTCCCTTCTTGATCAAAGATGATGGACGAAGGTGATTATTGTTTATAATATATGCATAAGGATAAATGAAGTTGGTCTGAAAGCAAATACTAAGTAAATACTATTTATGCTTTAATTGATTTAGTCCATAATGTTAATAAGGGATGCATAAAAATTGATAGGATTGAATGAATTTAGGAAATTATTGATCAAATATTTAAAATATTTACTTGATGTTATTACATTCTCCATTTAAACTATACATGTTTAGAAAGTACTCATAAAGAGCGATTGGTTTGAATATATTTAAGGTTGTGCCTACCCATAAATGCACGGTTCTAAACAAAAAATTGTTTTCAAAAAAAATAATTAATAATTCAACATTGTTGTTTTTTATTTATTTTATTAACATATCTGGGCATCTTTCATAATTCTTAATGGAATTTTAAAACCATGCTAAAAATAGTTATTGAAATATTTTCACTAATATGTTTCCATTTCAATGCATTCTAAATGGGAAAACAAAAATTATTAATTGATTTATTTATTTTCTTTGTACAATTAAGCTAGAGTGTTTGTTTATAACATATTATTTAATGAATAATTTATTTTTCTTTTTAAACATATTTTTTAATTTGGGTCAGCTTCAATAATCACGACGATATTGAGCTCTAACGACTTGCAAGTCGACACTCTAGTCAAAAATACATGGTTTTAAATACAACTTTTCCATCTGCAACTAGTTGTCTTAACTGATAATAGGTGCCGTTAGTATGATCATTACCCATTTACAAGCTAGTATCGTTTAGCAAGCGTTGGCTAACCTGCTGTATCGGAATTCAGGTGGCAGTGGAGGGTGAAGCTAATCTCTGTGACCTTCTTGAGTCAAAGAAACATTAATACCATGTGCATTAGGACAAGAAGGGCCAATGTCCAATTATGAAAATTTGTGTAATTAAATATAAACATCTTAATATATTCAGTAACTATAATACTCACAAAGAATTCCTGCTGTGTAAATAATTATAGTTGGTCCCTACTTACTTAAATGAGAGTATTACTCTAGTGATACATTATTTTCAAAGAAAAAACCACATGCTTCTCCATACACAAAGTTTTATGACATTAGCCCTTATTTAACTGAGGAAGTAAAACATGTAAAATTCTTCACTCTTATCTTACATTCTTTCTTGGGTTTTCTCATTCTTGAGCACTTCACATTGTAATAATAAGTGTTAATATTCAAAGTATATGAAAACTACTGTACATTGAATTTTTAATCCATTATCATAATAAATAAAAAATAAACATTCCTGCTCATATCAAACATAGTTATTTTAAATAAAATTTGGTCTAAATGTAATTTGGAGACGTTCTCAGTATAATTTTATATACTAGTTTTTATTTTACGGTCTAGAATTTGACTCTCATTGGACTTTGGAATAATTGTAATAATAAGTGTTAATATTCAAAGAATATGAAAACTACTGTACATTGAATTTTTAATCCACTATCATAATAAATAAAAAATAAACATTCCTGCTCATATCAAACATAGTTATTTTAAATAAAATTTGGTCTAAATGTAATTTGGAGACGTTCTCAGTATAATTTTATATACTAGTTTTTATTTTACGGTCTAGAATTTGACTCTCATTGGACTTTGAAATAAGTTATTTTTCAAAAAGTTAACGAACGAAGTTTTTGGCAATCAAGGTGTGAAAATGTTAATTTTATTTTATTAGCTTGTTAAATGTGATTACTTTTAATTTGAACCTGTTGCATTCTCGCAGTTTGTGCACTCGTTTCGGAAGAAATGTATCGAGTCTCGAACAATAAGTACCCACGGTGATTACTTTTTATATAATTAACAATATGTGACCTTTTTTCTATCGAACAAAATCAAATGGATTATATAAATTTTGTGGTGGAGAAGTATTTACAAAATATTAATTTATATCCTTGTGAATAACAAGTTTATGAAGCATGGGTCGATGGAAGAAAGGGTGCACAAAGAAACTCAAAGATATAATTGATTATTTAACTGCTTGTCGTAAAGGGTAAGTTTTTTTAATGGTATGCATATTACTGGCGCTTAGGCTATCTCTATCTACTAATTTAAGTACAATGGATGAGTAGCGATACTATTTTATTTATTGTAGAAATAATATCAAAATTAAGATACAAATAAATATTTCTATATAACAATGTAGCGATTATTCTGATGTTTCAAGTACTTTTTCTAAAAAAGCTCTTAGCTGAAAGTAAATGTTACTAACACTCTGTAACGCACTTATTGTATGTTCAAAATCTCTTGTGCCTTGGCCGAGTTCGTATCACGCTAGTACTAAGTAATTTCAACCTAACAGGGAATCGAACTAGTCAAGTTACTAGAGCTGATTAATTTACGCACTCAGTGATCAGTCATAGCACTTTAGCAATATTGACAACGACATGGAGCCGATGATAAGAAAAATATATTTAAAACTATTAAAGTTAATATACTTTTGTGTTCCCTATGCCATAAAGTAAGTAAGTAAGTAGTTGATACCCGACCGCTTCTGTTGTATAGTGGTCAGATTTACTGGCTTCAGATCCTGAAGTCCCAGGTTCGATCCCCAGTGCCCCTAATTCTGTCTTTGAAGCAGTGGGTCTGAAACGGAACCAAAATCAACCTCGTGAGGACAAATGAGGAGATAATTGAATGAATAAGTAGCGCTTCAGTCTAGAAAACTGAGATAGAAGTCTGGAGGGCTCGTTGTGCTAACCACATGACACCCTCAGCTTGAAAATGTTGGCACTATCTTCGCCAACATACGGCAGCCTCTCGATTGGTATAGCCTGCTTGCAGGCTGACACCATGGAGATATTACTTAAGTTAAACTCCACCAATAAGATAAAAAATTATTCCCAAAAACATTTATTTCTGGAAAATTGTGTAACTCCTATAGATGTTTGAAAACTGTAAACACCGTATTAAATAACAGATACTCACTTCCAGTGGCTGAGTGGTCTAAGGTGTCACTAGTGTTAAATTGGCCTGCTGATAAGCGGAGCACTTGGGGTGCAAATCCTGGTCGAGTCTATTGAGGGTAGTTTTTTCCTAAATTGTTTCCCCATCTTCCAAAATAAAAATGCTGGTAGATAACCTCTCAAATGCTTCTTTCCTCATTACTACCCAAATAGATTATCATATATGCGTATAACATGAACAGGTAGTATGACGTGGTGATATCAGTAATAAAAATAACAGATATATTTATAGTCAAAATTGTTCTAGTCTTCGAAATGAAACTGCTTTTTAAATATTTTATTGCATCTTTAGCCTTTAATTTTTAAAAATTAACCAAAGCACAGTGGCCAAATTTAGCACATTAAATTTTAGTTTATTTTTTATTTTACCTGCTTATTAATAAACTCAATTAAATGTTACGACAAAATCGTAAGCTACATACTCTCTTGTATAGGTTATTATAGTTAGTGACAAAATCTTCAAAAATAAGTTATCTCTAATTTTACCTTAAATGAATTTTTCTCTGAAAAATAAGTATAATTTATTATTTATCACTAAACTCACCAGATATTTATTTGAAAAAAATTCAAAAGTGGTACAACAGCATTAACCTGGAGTCACCATTTTGATATGCTAATTACTCCAAACGGGTACGGGTACAAAACATTTTCATTGTGGTACAAAAGGTACAAAACTAGTACAAAACTCTGGCATCAAAAAAGCTCAAAATTCAAAAGGGGTACAACCGCATTAATCTTGAGTCACCACTTTGATATGCTAATTACTCAAAATGGGTACGGATACAAAACTTTGGCATCAAAAAAAGTTAAATTCAAAATTGGTACAACAGCATTAACCTGGAGTCACCACTTTGATATGCTAATAACTCAAAATGGGTACGGGTACAAAACTTTTTATTTGTGGTACAAAATGTTACAAAACTAGTACAAAACTTTGGCATAAAACAAATTAAAAAGTGGTACTACTGCATTAACCTAGAGTCACCACTTTGATATGCTAATTACTCAAAACGTGTACGGGTACAAAATGGTACAAAACTAGTACTAAACTTTGGTATCAAAAGGTTCTAAATTCAAAAGTGGTACTACAGGTTAATGGACGTCTAGCTGGCTGGAATGAATAGTCTAATTTTTCTGCTCGAGAGTGTGATTGTATCTTGACGTTATATCTCCCACGTTTGGTCCAACTTGGTCGCCTACACACTTTACGGTCCTGCACTACACTTCTTATCTCTATCAGTTCTAGGAAAAGTTTTCTTGCAGCCTTTACTGATTACCGGTCGCGGTCAGCCAGTCTCCCAATTGTTTAAACAAACCAGTTATTCTGCCAACCTGATGGCTGGAATTCACCAGTTCGTATAACGTTAGCAACGCCATCTATTTTGAGAGTTGAAAGCTCAACACACCGCCTTAAGGCCATATGTACAGATTTTTTTTTTCGCCATTCAAAAGAGTTTTCTTCTATGAAATGTTACACACAAAAAATGTATTTTTATCTATTTCTATTCAAGAGCTATGAGGGTAAGAAACTTAAATTTTTACGATTCCCGAATTTACTCGTAGTTTTAGGCCACACTTTTTAAAATAAAATTTTGAAAATTGAAATTTGGTATCTTTAATACGATACCTATTTGATAAAGCTGGGATTTTAGCGTAGGTATAAGCATACTCTATTTAAATATACTTAAAGTTCCCTTAAAATCAACACAATTCAACAATTGTTTATTAATACTAATTCATCTATGAATATTAAATATTAGTATTCATGTAATTAATAGATGTGTATACTTAAGAATAAAAGAATATTCAGATTTAAATATGCAACGTTTTACTGAATAACTTGATTTACGTATGCCATAAAAATATGCACTGAAATTCCAAGTTGGCTCACGGGATCAAAACTGTGTAGGGAAGTGTAGCTTAAGGCCCTGCCTACCCATAAATGCACGGTTCTAAACAAAAGAATTTAGAACAAAATATATTTAATAATTCAACCTTGTTGTTTTTTATTTATTTTAGTAACATATCTGGGCATATTTCATAATTCTTATGGAATTTTCAAACCATGCTAAAAATAGTTATTGACATATTTTCATTAAAATGTTTCCATTTCAATGCATTTTAAATGGGAAAACAAAAATTATTAATGGATTTATTTATTTTCTTTGTACAATTAAGCTAGAGTGTTTGTTTATAACATACTATTTAATGAATAATTTATTTTTATTTTTAGACATATTTTTTAATTTGGGTTAGCGTCAATAATCACGACGATATTGAGCTCTAACGACTCCCAAGTCGACTCTCTAGTCAAAATACATGGTTTTAAATACAACTTTTCCTTCTGCAACTAGTTGTCATAGCTGATAATAGGTGCCGTTAGTATGATCATTACCCATTTACAAGCTAGTATCATTTTGCAAGCGTTGGCTAACCTGCTGTATCGGAATGCAGGCGGCAATGGAGGGTTAAACTAATCTCTGTGACCTTCTTGAGTCAAAGAAACATTAATACCATGTAAGTTAGGATAAGAAGGGCCAATGTCCAATTATGAAAATTTGCGTAATTAAATATAAACAATTAAACATCTTAATATATTCAGTAACTAAAATACTCACAAAGTCTTCCTGCTGTGTGAATAAATATAGTTGGTCCCTACTTACTTCAATGAGAGTATTACTCTAGTGATACATTATTTTCAAAGAAAAAGCCACATGCTTCTCCATACACAAAGTTTTATGACATTAGCCCTTATTTAACTGAGACAGTAAAACATGTAAAATTCTTCACTCTTATCTTATATTCTTTCTTGAGTTTTCTCATTCTTTAGCACTACACGTTGTAATAATAAGTGTTAATATTCAAAGTAAATGAAAACTACTGTACATTGAATTTTTAATCCACTATTATAATAAATAAAAATAAACATTCCTGCTCATATCAAACATAGTTATTTTAAATAAAGTTTGGTCTAAATGTAATTTGGAGACGTTCTCAGTATAATTTTATATACTAGTTTTTATTTTACGGTCTAGGATTTGACTCTCATTGTACTTTGGAATAAAGCTATTTTTCATAAAGTTAATGAACGAAGTTTTTGGTAGTCAAGATGTGAAAATGTTAATTTTATTTTATTAGCGTGTTAAATGTGATTACTTTTAATTTGAACCTGTTGCATTCTCGCAGTTTGTGCGCTCGTTTTGGAAGAAATGTATCGAATCCCGAACAATAAGTACCCACGTTGATTACTTTTTATATAATTAACAATATGTGACCTTTTTGCTTTCGAACAAAATCCAATGGATTGTATAAATTTTGAGGTGGAGAAGTATTTACCAAATATTATTTTATATCCTTGTGAATAACAAGTTTATGAAGAAAGGGCGCACAAAGAAAATCAAAGATATAATTGATTATTTAACTTCTTGTAGTAAAGGGTAAGTTTTTTTTAATGGTATGTATATTACTGGCGCTTAGGCTATCTGTATCTACTAATTTAAGTACAATGGATGAGCAGCGATACTATTTTATTTTACTGTAGAAATAATATCAAAATTAAGATACAAATAAATACTTCTATATAACAATGCAGCGATTATTCTGATATTTCAAGTACTTTTTTTTTTAAAGAAAAGCTCTTAGCTGAAAGTAAATGTTACTAACACTCTGTAACGCACTTATTGTATGTTCAAAATCTCTTGTGCCTTGGCCGAGTTCGTATCACGCTAGTACTAAGTAATTTCAACCTAACAGGGAATCGAACTAGTCAAGTTATTGAGCTGATTAATTTACCCACTCAGTGCTCAGTCATAGCACTTTAGCAATATTGACCACGACATGAAGCCGATGATAAGTAAATATATATTTAAAACCATTAAAATTAATGAACTTTTGTGTTCCCTATGCCATAAAGTAAGTAAGTAAGTAAGTAAGTAAGTAAGTAAGTATTTGATACCCGACCGCCTCTGTTATATAGTGGTCAGATTTACTGGCTTCAGATACTGAAGTCCCAAGTTCGATCCCCAGTGCCCCTAATTCTGTCTGTGAAGCAGTGTGTCTGAAACGGAACCAAAATCAACCTCGTGAGGACAAATGAGGAGATAATTGAATGAATAAGTAGCGCTTCAGTCTAGAAAACTGAGATAGAAGTCTGGAGGGCTCGTTGTGCTAACCACATGGCACCCTCAGCTTGAAAATGTTGGCACTATCTTTGCCAACATACGGCAGCCTCTCGATTGGTATAGCCTGCTTGAAGGCTGACACCATGGAGATATTACTCAAGTTAAACTCTACCAATAGGATAAAAAGTTATTCCCAAAAACATTTATTTCTGGAAAATTGTGTAAATCCTATAGATGTTTGAAAACTGTAAACACCGTATTAAATAACAGATACCCACTTCAGTGGCTAAGTGGTCTAAGGTGTCACTAGTGTTAAATTGGCCTGCTGATAGCGGAGCACTTGGGGTGCAAATCCTGGTCGAGTCTATTGAGGGTAGTTTTTCTTAAATTGTTTCCCCATCTTCCAAAATAAAAATGCTGGTAGATAACCTCTCAAATGCTTCTTTCCTCATTACCACCCAATTAGATTATCATATATGCGTATAACATGAACAGGTAGTATGACGTGGTAATATCAGTAATAAAAATAACATATATTTATAGTCAAAATTGTTATAGTCTTCGAAATGAAACTGCTTTTAAAATATGTTATTGCCTCCTTAGCCTTTAAATTTTAAAAATTAGCCAAAGCACAGTGGCCAAATTTAGCACATTAAATTTTAGTTATTTTTATTTTACCTGCTTACTAATAAACTCAAATAAATGGTACAACAAAATCGTAGGCTACATACTCAATCGTATAGGCTATTTATTATAATTAGTGACAAAAACTTCAAAAATAAGTTATCTCTAATTTTACCTTAAATAAATTTTTCTCTGATAAATAAGTGTACATTATTATTTATCACTACTCTCACCAGATATTTATTTGAAAAAATTTCAATAGTGGTACAACAGCATTAACCTGGAGTCACGTGACACTTTGATATGCTAATTACTCAAAATGGGTACGGGTACAAAACTTTCTCTTTGTGGTACAAAACGGTACAGAACTAGTACAAAACTTTGGCATAAAAAAATTCAAAAGTGGTACAACAGCATTAACCTGGAGTCACCACTTTGATATGCTAATTACTGAAAATGAGTACGGGTACAAAACTTATTTGTGTTACAAAACGGTACAAAACTATTACAAAACTTTGGCATCAAAAAAAGTTCAAAATCAAAAGGGGTACAACCACATTTACCTGGAGTACGTGGAGTACTCACTTTGATATGCTAATTACTCAAAACGGGTACGGGTACAATACTTTTTCTTTCTGGTACAAAACGGTACAAAACTAGTACAAAACTTTGGCATCAAAAAAGTTCAAAATTAAAAAGTAGTAAAACAGCATTAACCTTGAGTCACCACTTTGATATGCTAATTACTCAAAATGGGTACGGATACAAAACTTTGGCATCAAAAAAAGTTCAAAATTCAAAAGTGGTACAACTGCATTAACCTAAAGTCACCACTTTGATATGCTAATTACTCAAAATGGGAACGGGTACAAAATGGTACAAAACTAGTACAAAACTTAGGTATAAAAAAATTTCAAAAGTGGTACAACAGCATTAACCTGGAGTCACCACGTTGATATGCTAATTACTCAAAATGGTACAAAACTAGTACAAAACTTTGGCATGAAAATATTCAAAAGTGGTACAACAGCATTAACCTGGAGTCACCACTTTGATATGCTAATTACTCAAAATGGGTACGGGTACACAACTTATTTGTGTTACAAAACGGTACAAAACTAGTACAAAACTTTGGCATCAAAAAATTCAAAAGTGGTACAACAGCATTAACCAGGAGTCACCACTTTGATATGCTAATTACTGAAAATGAGTACGGGTACAAAACTTATTTGTGTTACAAAACGGTACAAAACTATTACAAAACTTTGGCATCAAAAAAGTTCAAAATCAAAAGGGGTACAACCGCATTTACCTGGAGTACGTGGAGTACTCACTTTGATATGCTAATTACTCAAAACGGGTACGGTTACAATACTTTTTCTTTCTGGTACAAAACGGTACAAAACTAGTACAAAACTTTGGCATCAAAAAAAGTTCAAAATTAAAAAGTAGTAAAACAGCATTAACCTTGAGTCACCACTTTGATATGCTAATTACTCAAAATGGGTACGGATACAAAACTTTGGCATCAAAAAAAGTTCAAAATTCAAAAGTGGTACAACTGCATTAACCTAGAGTCACCACTTTGATATGCTAATCACTCAAAACGGGTACGGGTACAAAATGGTACAAAACTAGTACTAAACTTTGGCATCAAAAGGTTCTAAATTCAAAAGTGGTACTACAGGTAAATGGACGTCTAGCTGACTGGAATGAATAAGCTAATTTTTCTGCTCGAGAGTGTGATTTATTGTATCTTGACGTTATGTCTCCCCACGTTTAGTCAAACTTGGTCGCCTACACACTTTACGGTCCGGCACTACACTTCTTATCTCTCTCAATTCTTGGAAAAAAGTTTGCTTGCTGCCTTTACTGATTACCGGTCGTGGTCGCCAGTCTCCTAATTGTTTAAACAAACCAGTAGTTCTGCCAACCTGATGGCTGGAATCCACCAGTTTGTATAACGTTAGCAACGCCATCTATTTTAGAGCTGAAAGCTCAACACGCCGCCAGGGAGGGTAGGCAGGGCCTTAATCGACAAGAACGAGTGATATCCCGATAGCCCGCCTCCAGCTGTATTATCACAGACACACAAGTAATATGCAGTCCTTGCGAGATTCGAGATTTCTGTTTGAACGATCATTCACAAGTTGTCTCTTAAAATAATTGGACTCATATTGTAGTGATATTGATATTTATACCACTATCAGGGTTATTTCATTATTAAAACATGTAGTAATTTTTAGATTTGTGTTTTATTTGTTATTCTGTGAACTGTAAAGAAACTATGTATATAAAATTATTAAAATAATAAACAATGGTTCCTTCCATCACAACCTGGAAAACGTCAAGCTTTGAAACCGAGAATGAGCATAATGTATTTAGGCAGATAGGCTTTATGTTTATTTTATATGTTAGGGGGTTTCCAGAATCAGTAACACAGAATATACAATCTAGTAAACAATAAATGGCTGTAAGCGATCGCCCAAGGTTTCGACACATTGCATATCAAGAATAATGAAATAAATACTTAACATTTGATAGCACTTTTTACAGCCATTGTATAAGTAATTTTTTTCATAAAAAAATAGCAATTTAGGCAGTTTATAGTGTTTTAATTTATAAGTTATTTGAACAAGTTTAGTCATTAATAATGCAGAAAAAGGCATTATTTTATATAACTTAATTTGGCTAAACTTATTACTCTGAATAAATTAATATGCATATGGAAATAATAGTTTCACAATCTTCAATTTAGTGAAAACTGCAATTATTATCTTCAATTAAATTATCTATGTTTTTATATGTATTTATATTTTAATTAGAGGTAAGAATATTTATGCTGTCAGTCTGACTTAGGTCTTGGTTCATATGAGATTACCTGCATGATAAATTTTATTGATTAATTACATTTTAATTAACATTAAACTATTGTGATTATCTACATTTTAAATCATCTGGATGGTTTTCCTCAAATTAGTTAGGCCTAGACTATAGGTAAATATAATGTGTGCATAGACAGTGATTATCAAAGCATTAATATATAAAGTCCGTTCACGATAGGTTTTTACCTGTATGGCATTCCGAAAATCATATGTTTAGGTTTTGGGTTGCCAACACTTGTAAAAGATCACAGTTTTGTTATAAATGTAAATATCTTTTATTACCTGTTATGTGTTACATTTAAAATAACGTAAACTTAAGTTTTCTCATACTATTTAATTTTTTTAAATAATTTCTTTTTATCCAACACGAAACAATATTTTAAACATAATTAAACATACTTATTCTTCGTTTAGGAACGTTGTTGACTATGTGTAACAGTGGCGACTCGTGACCAAAAAAATAGGTGGTGCACAATTCAAATATTCTAAAATATGATATATACTCTTTTAATTATGCATAACCTATCTATATTTACATATCGTTTTACTTAGGCTAATATTTCACAGCAGTAGGGAGGTGTGTGTAGCTTCGAAACAAATATAGGATTCGACTTTAAAAGAAAAATCCATATTATACAATTACGAAGTTTTGATGGTAAAAAATATTGACAGCTAAAAATATACCAAAATTTTTAGTAAATTACTGACATTCTGAGCTGTTATTTACAGCACATTACAAACCAACATTAATTTGGAAAAAAAAAAAAAAATTGAACACACCTACATTAGCACAATCTTTTACTTTGCTGGCGCAATCATAAATAATTAAACACCTTAGAATAAATTACTCACATAATAAATGAAGACATTATTTACAAAACACCCAACAATTTAATCTTAAACGCCTCAAGCTACTTTAAATAAAAACTCCATTCTTCTTTCTTTAGATTTTGCTAATTTCTCAATGACTCTTAGAGTTAAAGTCTGAAATGTTCATAATAAAGTTTCTCTCGACAGACAGCATGGCAAGAGCTGACAAGCTTTCCTGGTGCATGCTATTTCTTAAAAATGTTTTGACACGTTTTAGTGTAGAAAAACATCTTTCTGCTTCTGCCGTTGTCATAGGGATTGTTATAATAATATTTAAAAGTTTTAGGCATTCTTCAAAAATTTCACTTAAATTGTTTTCATTTATAAATGAGAACAGAGTCAAAGCGGGAGTCATATTTCGAAATTCATCCCTGACATAAATGATACTTAGCTCTGTGCGTAGTTTTTTTGCATCTAAAAATGGGTACGAATTTGTTGTGAGTTCTAAATAGTTATCAGGAAACAACTTACAATAATCAGAAAACTTTTCTGGCTAAAACAAATTTACAGCAACAAGATGACCAGTAAAGATGAATCTGTCTTTTGCTTGACAGATGATGATGTCACAAACCTCTTTAGCCTCTCTATTACGAGTGTGGCTCTCATTTCGTCTCCGATTTATTTTATTTTCATCAAGATCATCAGTTATATTATTTTCATTTCTTATTTTGGAAATTTCCTCTATGAAACAATCTATTTTGTTTTTTAACAAACGCTGGATCAGTTTCCCTTTTTTGCAACTGTTTATACAATATATCTACATGAGGAATTATTTTATGAAAAAAAGTTAGCCAAAATATAAAAACATCATCCTCTAATGTTCTCTTCAGACCAGACGCTTGTTCAATTGTAGCTATATGTTTAATGTCATCTCTCGTTTCTATTGTGTCCATGCACTTGATAAGTTCTTCTCTGTATTCGCAAACTGTGTTTACTGTTTGAAAATGAAAGTTCCATCTTGTAGGTGCTGATCGTGGTAAACGTTTATCCACAACTTCATCTAAAATCGCTGTTCTCTGAGGGGAATTAGAAAAAAATGTACAAAATCCTCCTAAACTGGCGAAAAATATACGGGCATTACGATTAATTGAAGCTGCATTTGACATTAAATTTAGTTAATGTGCATGACAGTGAACATAAGCAGCGTTAGGATAGCTCTGCTTTATTTTAGCCTGAACACCATTGAGAGATCCACTCATAACTGAAGCACCATCATATGCTTGTGCTATTAACTTATGAGGCTCTTTCTCTACATGTTGATCTATTTCCTCTTTGAGACAATTTGACAAAGATGCAGCGTCGTGAAATGGGGGATTTACATAGTTCCAAAATCTTTCCACTGGCTTTCCGTTTACTATATATCGGTAAATTATAACCATTTGAAAAGTATCTGAGACATCAGTTGTTTCTTCAGCTATAACAGCCAAATAACTGGCATTATTAATTTCTTTTGAAATTTCTTCATGACAAATGTCCAGCATGCATTGAAGTATTTCATTCTGAATTGAACTAGAGGTGCCTTTAAAAACTGTAGACTTTTCTAAATGCCCTTTCAAAGCATCATCCAACTCCGCACTGAAATTGACAAGTCCACGAAATATTCCAGGGCTAGAAGATGAATCAGTTTCGTCATGACCTCTAAGGGCCAGTTCGAAAGCGCCACAGAATCGAATACAATTTAGGATAATATTTAAAACATACCTGTTGTTAGTAACTTTTTTATTGTGAAGCTCGATAGCTCTTCTGTAGCCAGAATCTGTGATCGTATGTTGGTCTTGCCAAGTACAGCCAAATCTAAAGAATTGTTCTTGTGTAACAATGATATTTCATGCTTTTTAATTCGCTCACTTAAATTGTTCAAATCAGTCATACCTAAATTCGTCCAAGATAAGTCACCACCAAAGAGTAAACACGGAAAGCAGAACAATGCATTTTTTTACATTACAACCACATAGCCATGGATGCTTTTTGTAAGTTTCTACGTTGAATTTTCTAGTAAACTCTCGATTTTTAGTTTTTGTTAGTTTTTCTAGAACAATATTTGGTGTCGGTCTACTAAGTTTTTTAATTTCTAATTTTTCTTCTTGAGTACACAAAGAAATTTTTTTTCGTAAAATGTTTTGCACAGAATTCATTTCGATATTTAAAAAAAAAAACCACTAACTCGAACTCGTTCACAAATAACAACTATTTACATAAGCCAAGTTTTTTTTATAATTAATGTTTTGCGCAAAATTCTTTTTGATATTTAAAATAAGCACTGAATCTGTAAATTATTATGAACTAATTAACTACTATTTAAACAATCATTGTACTTAATTAATTGTGTACAGATTAAAAAAGAGAAACCACACTTTAAAAAACATTATAACTGGTAGTAATGCTTTGGTTGATCAAAACAAATCGCCAAGTTCGCTATCAAGGTGCGCACCAGGCCATGTGTTAAAGGTCCACTTTAAAACTAACTTGCAAGGTCAACAACCTCTCTACTTCTCGATGCGCATGCTCAGATGGTTGCACGCCCCTGGAGTTTAGTAGAAGCACTAGGACAGCGCTAGCAGTCAGGAAAACAGGTGGAATAGTAAATAGAATGAAAAACGCAAGAGCATAGCTAATTTTAAGAAATATATTCTTAAAAAAATCGATTCACTATGAAATGTTAATTGTTATTATTTAAATTAAATAATGTTAAATACTATTTTGTGGGAAATTATAAGTGGTGCACTTGCACCTGTGCACTTAAGGAGGAGTCGCCACTGATGTGTAATATAGTGCATACATTAATACCGTTTAATACAGTCATCGTATTTTCTTGGAAAAGAGAAAATTGTTTTCATTTTTTTAATACAATAAAGGGTTTTATGATTATATTATTTTATTTTGAAATATTTAACTGAATAAAAGATTTTCATCCACTGCGTGTCTGCATAATGGTAAAAAAACTTGTTAACCTCCATGTTCAACCTTATGGTTTAAATTCGAGAGTCGCCATTTTGAAGCTATGTTCGTTAGAATTTTTTGTTAAACTAGTGTGAATATTTTTTTAAAGTGGAATAAAACTAAAAATAAATATATAAATAATATTGGCCTAAATTACTGTGATTAACTATCATATTAATATATTACCATCTGTTTTTATTACAGTCATCCAAAGTGATAGATGTCAGCTGTTGGCGTAGTGATATAGTAGGGATTACTTCTAGTAACATTTCGATATGTCATCCAGGTAAACTTAGGTAGCGAATGAATTATATATGCACTTAAGGTAATTAAGTAGCAAACACAAGAAGTCAAGTGGTTACAATTAAATTGATTATATTGTTCAAATATTTGATAATTTTAGGAATACGGCAACTTTCTACGGTTAAATAGAATTAATAAGTTCTAAGACATATACAACATTCATAAGAAGGCCAAGAATTGATCAAATAATAAATACTACGCCCCTACCACAAATCGAACCCGAAACCCTTTGCACTGTAGACCATCCCGCTAGCGACTGAGCTAACGTGTCGGGCTATGATACTATAAATACATCATATTTATAGCCTGTATTTTCTTCCATTCTCTCCCACAGCTGTCAAACTGTTAATTGAGTGGCCTCTTGAAAATATGCTTGATAAGAAATATATTTTATATCGCCTTAAAACTGGTGTGAATGCAAGAATCTACGTTTAAGCTTGCAATTTTTCCGGCATTTTATATGGTTTAAATTTTGAAAACTATTCTATTGGAATATTTAAAATTTCTCGGTTAATCCCACCTATAAGAGTATAATTAGGTAAAGTTAAACGTTGTAGCTACTATAGAAGTAGTCTATGATGATGATGTTCCAATTAGTGAGATATCCTGTTGGGCACCTAAACAATATAGGAAGGTATAGTGTTTATTATTTATGCATTTTTAGGCCCAAGTATGATGTTATAGTAGTAAGTGATGTTTGCATTTGCAAGTGTGTGAGCACTTTGAATTTACTTTAAATGAAAAACCGCCATTTACTATTGTAACGACCGTCTTTCTACCAATTTGTTTTATTACTTCTTTGCAAATAAATAATGTACTAAAATAATTTTTCATTCACAAAGGAATGTATTTTATTACATATGAATCATAAAAAATATCAGTGTGTGTGTGTGTGAGAGAGAGAGCGCGATATTTTATTTGAATTAATTTAATCAAAATAACTGAAGCATTCTTATCCAAATAAGATGTAACTTATATCTAATAGCTCTCCAATGTTTTTATGACCCTTTGAATTATTTAGTGATTAGGTTTTGAGGTTTGAGTTATTCTAGGGTGCAAGGAGAAGGAAACACAATTTTATAGTAAATGCACCATATTTCTTGGAGAGTGGATTGGAAAACATATAGGAAGAGAACACATGTGGAGAGCCACCAAAAATATAAATAAATTATATATATTTTTTATTTGGGTAGGTAAATTATTAATAATCCTACTTTTTTTGTAAACTTGAGTTTATTGTTGCAAGTTCCTAGTAATTTTTTGAATACATATTTTGGGCATGATTCACCAACCGATTCATAAGTTGTAATATTTTATATATATATGTATATAAGTTGTAATATTTATATATATTATAATTATATATATATATATATATATACATAATTATAGCTTATATAGGTGTTTAAACATATTTATCTTTTATAATACGCTTTATCTCTATTGAAAAATCATTATTTGCCTGTTATTTATTTGAATAAATAATATACATTTTGAAAATGATTATTTAGGCCTTAATATTTTTTCTATCACAGAGAAGACATGTGTGATACGGAGTACATGTCCGGTGTGGTAGAGCTCCCGCCTTACTCAAATGAAACATTATTAGACATAAGTATTCTGATGTTGAATGTACCGATTCAGAATTCCAAAGCTCTAAAAGAAGATGATAGTTGTGAGATTAGTTCAATTGAAAATGAATAATTTCGAGTTGTATAGGAAAGAGACGATGCCCATACCTAGATTATTGATGAGAAAGTACCTCTGTCAAAAATAATATAAACAGGAATCGGGAGCAGGCAAAGTGATAGACAACAAAGTGGTCGACACGAGAGGACAAAGTGGTAGACAGCAAACTGCTAGACACGAAAAACGACACGGACCAAGTGATCGACACGAGCTGGACCATGTGATAGACAACCAACCGGTAGACAAAATGAAAACAATTATTTGGAAGGCTGGGTGGGTCAAGTGGTCGACACGACTTGGACCAACTGCTAGACAAGCTCAAGTTTTAGGAGTACAAAGTGATAGACAAACCAAGCGGTCGACACGAGACGACCAACTGCTCGACAAACTTTGTTACATCCAGTTAAGAGTGGGCTAAGTGACAGAACAGTTAATTCAATACACGCTTGTCCTTGATTTCAAGTTATTTTCACCTACATTCTTACTTTAGCAAACCCTACAAATATTTTGTCAATAGTGTAAGTATGGTTTAACCTCCTAAATAACACTGTATGCAAGGTGTAAGTATTGTTTGACCTCCTAAAAAATTACTGTGCTAGGTGTAATTTATATTTGACCTCCTAAATAACATTTTATACTGGTGTAAAGTATTGTTTGACCTCCTAAATAACACTATGCTAGGTGTAAAGTATTGTTTGACCTCCTAAATAACACTGTTTGCTAGGTGTAAGTATAGTTTGACCTCCTAAATAACACTGTTTGCTAGGTTTAAGTATTGTCTGACATCCTAAATAACACTGTTTGCTAGGCCTAAGTATTGTTTGACCTCCTAAATAACACTATGCTAGGTTTTAAGTATTGTCTGACCTCCTAAATAACGCTGTTTGTAGGTTTAAGTATTGTCTGACCTCCTAAATAACGCTGTTTGTCATACGGTTTATAATGTTTTAGAGTAGCTTGAATAAGAGTAAATGGGGTGACCTAGGGTCTAGGGGTAAGGTGTCAGACTTCTGAGCTGGCGGCCGGGGTTCAATCCTCGGCCCCGGCCCAAATTTATCTGATTACCAAACCCTTCCTTCACCTCTGACAAGACATCTTGTGAATTTGGGGAATGCCAAGGCCTCCACCCTGGTTCGGATTCCACGTTAAACTGTAGGTCCTTCATTTCATCTCACAATCACCCTACCATTACACATTAGCGTAAGTGGTATAAACCCGAACGGGTAGTAAGACGCGGTGCTAATAATAATAATAATAAGAGTAATCATTCCGAATGGTGGAATGGGCTGTAGTTACCACACTTGTGATTTTTACATCTAACTTTTACACTAATGCGGGAATATTTCATCTAAACTTAGCTCCTTATTCTAACCATTAATAAACCCGGTGCTAACACAACATCAACCAAAAATATTCTTTAGCTTCGATGGTTGATGGTCTAAAGCTTCTTTCTCAAAATAGACTGGACTGTCAATGACGGGAATTATCAGGCTTCAAATCCATCTGGGTGTATGGAGGGTGATATTTCATTAATGGTTTACATTCTCCCTACATTCAAATGAGAGTACATATCTTATAATAACATTTCTTTCTTTAATCCATTAGTGCAATTAGATTTTTTTTTTGTAGCACTGTGTCTTACCACTCTTTGGGTTATACGCTTATTTACTAATTACGTTAATGTGTTGAGAATGAGGAAGATTAAATTTATATATAGTGCAACTGAATTTGCGTGGTGGCAGGGTGGAAAACCTTTTTTAAGAAAAATCCCCTCACAGTAACCTGGGGAGAATCGAACCATGATCATAAGCTACCAACTTAGTTTCTGGCAGTTGCTCCTTTTTATAAAATTTTATTTCATCTTGTTGTTTCTTAAAGTATGATTTTACCATTTATAACAAAACGTTTGTCTACGTTCCTCAGATCCGATAATTAGTTTCATTCAGAGAAACATTCATTATTTTCAGATACCAGATTTGTATGTATCAAAACCTATTATTTATTTGAAATTATAATAAACTAGTGTTAGAAAATATGTTTTGAAGAGTGCAATGTTTAGTAAATTATTAAAATTATAAACACGATGGTTTAAGTTTTATACACATATAAGGGGACCTCAACCCTTTTTGAACTAGTTAAATTTAGGGTGTCGGGGAGGGCAGCAATTTCTAGGAGGATCCAGACCATCCTTTACCCAACTCTCAAAAGCCCTATTTTATCACTTGTTAGTTTTGAAATAACTTGTCTGTCACTTGAGCCACTCTTAACTGGATTCATCTGATGTTTGTCGAGCAGTTGGTCCTCTCGTGGCCCGACCGCTTGGCTGTCTATCACTTTGTCCTCTTATATGGGAGCTTGTCTATCACATGGTCCAGCTCGTGTCGATCACTTGGTCCATGTCGTTTTTTGGGGTGTCTAGCAGTTGGTCTTTTTACAGATTTGTTTCTCGTGTCGACCGCTTTGTTGTCTATCACTTTGTACTCCTATATACATGAGCTTTTTCTAGCATTTTGGTCCAAGTCGTGTCGGCCACTTGACCCACCCAGCCCTCCAAATATTTTTTTTTTAGCTTGTCGAGCAGTTGTTGTCTAGCAGTTTGTATGGAGCCACAGGAATCATGGATAGTATTTAATATTTTCTTAAATAATCCCACAATTTGTACCAATGGGTAGGTACCAACTGTGAAAAAAATACGTCCACGAAGTTGCCCTCAACCCCAATTTTAAAAAATTCAAGTTTTTTTTATTGCAATTGTTTTTTTCTTTGCTTGTTCCGGATTGTTCCACACAAATTTCGTTTATTCTGTTTTGATTGCCTCACAAATGATATGCTTACATTGATGGGGCTAACTTCACGGTAACCCCCCCTCCCCCTCCCACACACACTTTGGAAAATTTACATTTTAATGGTTGCGTTCGTTTGTTTCCGTATTGTACCGCAAAAAGGCTCGTTTGTTCCGCATTTATTCTTGCACAAATGATACATGAATTTGTGACACTTTGCTTCCCCGTGAGGGGCCAACTTTACGGTAGCCCCTCCACTTTGAAAAATGAATGTATTTACTATTGCATTCGTTTGTTTCGAATCGTCCCAACAAAAATTTGTTTGCTTCATTTTGATAATCTCAAAATGGTATTTTATTTTTGGTAGTGCCAACTTTACGATATTTCCCTCCCACTTTTGAAAATTGAAATTTTAATGGTTGCGATCGTTTGTTTTACATTGTTAATTTTTTTTATTCGTCCCCAAAATTAACTATACTTTAACATTTGACATCCATGATTTGCCCTTCCCCCTTTTAAAAACATTTTTTTTTTATGATTACAATACTTTTTTCTTTGTTTAGTTCCGGATTGTTCGCTAAAAAAACAGGTTTTTCCATTTTGATACGCTCACAATTATATGTTTTACTTTGAACCACCATGAAGCTGCCTTACCGTCCTTTCCCCCTAAAACATTTAAAAAATAAATTTTATGATTGCAATAATTAGTTCTTCGTTTGTCCGGATTGTTCTTGAAAAAATAGTTTGATATGTTTTTAAAAACCCATAAATTGTATGCACGTCCATGAAGTTGACCCCCTCCCCACATCTTTTAAAAATCCATATTTTTATGATTGCAATAATTTGTTCTTCATTTGTTCCGAAAGGTTCCTAAAAAAAACGCATATTTCGTTTTGTCAGGACAACACAAGATTTTATTTACATTAGGAGCGTGGATTGACGCCTTTATGGCAACCTTATTCTCCACATGAACACATACAACTTTTAAAAATATATATTTTATCTTTGCAATCAATAAATAGTTCTTGGTTCATTTTAGATTTCTTTTTTCGAAGGTTCCATTTGATTTTTTACAAAGGCTCGATATTTTTTTTCTAGTAGTAGCTCTCTCCCCATTCTTTAAAAACTTGAACATATTTTGTTTAAAGTTTGTTGTTTATTTTGTTTGAGTTCCTTAAAAAAGTTTATTTTATTTTGTTTTGAATTTCTTTTTAAAAAAAAGTGTTTATTTCATGGTGATAGTTTTAAAATTAATATTATTCTTATCACTTATGCTAAGCTTCGTTTCCTCACCTCGACTGGATTTAAAAAATAACAAAAATTTGTATTTTTTATTTTATAACTTTATTAGTTTGTTCCAGATTATTGTGCATTATATTTTAGTTTGTTAGTTCTTAGATCTCCTACAAACTTAAATAAACTAGTGTCACTAGTGATGATGGCCTTTTGTATGTGCGACCTGTATGGTCACACAGGGCGTCAAGTACAGAATGTCCCACCCTCTCTGTCAAAGTATGAAAAATATTGTCTTTGATTCACTCACTTACACAAAAAAGCAATAAATGGCGGAGAAAGTCAGAAATACAAAAACTTGGTCTACAACTTATTGCATGCCATAAAAACTCATAGTAAAGAAAAGTATTTTTTTTTCCCTCTCTTTCTCCTAAGTTCCAAAAATATTGGTTTCGTCTAATTGGGCTGTTGTGAAATTACCGAAAGATACCCGAGATCTTACCTCCTCCTTCCCCCATCCCTAAAGAGAGCTCAAAAACTAGGTTATCCTAAAGTATTGACATCGCACCCTCCTTTTGTTTGCTACTATTACTGTTTATGATGTAGTAAATAGTACCTTTGACCGCAAAGAGACATGATTGGGAGGAAATATCAATTATTCCAACTCTGGCACTTACGAAGAAGACTAAGAAACTCCTTGACAATAAACATTATTTTTTCAAATCAATTTTACTAACAGGACCCAGAATATATTTTCAAAAAAGTGATTTAAAATATATATAGAATAGCCTGAAATTCTAAAAAATTGCTACAAGTTTGCCAAAAAAAACAACTAAGAATTAAACAAAAAATATAAGTTAATGCACATGAACTAAATCAAACACGTGCCTTTACAAATGGAAAATAAAATAGCTATGCAATAAAGTTTTTAAACAGCTATAACTCTTTCATTTTGGTAAATATAATCGTGATTTACAAAAATTTACTTTAAAACAATTTCCCACCCCAACGCAACTTTTCACCATTTAATTTCAGCATCTAATCGTTTATATAGATTTTACAAACATGACAAACAAATAGGATAAAGTTAATTTTTAACATTATCTTATCAGTCTTTACAACTGTTTGATTAAAAAAGAATAGGTTTGAGTATTTATGGATTTATAAAATATCGATATCATTTAAAAATATACTAATTTAACATAAGTGCCTCGATATTATTCAAACCAGATGGGCTACCATGAAGTTGGCCCCTCTTCCCGCAATGTAATCATACCTAATTTTTGGGTTTATTAAAAAGGAACAATACGGAAATCTTCGCGGAACAATCCAGAAACAAGGATTGTAATCATAAAAAACTTGAGTTTTTTTCATAATGATAGACCAACTACGGAAGTAAATGACGGATATCCAGCCAGGAATTGTAATCGAAGAGAACTCTACTGAATGTAATTGCTCTTTTTGCAAGCTAATCAACAACTTCCCGGCCCTTGTACTCTGATACTTCATCACTGGACCAGCCCAACGAAATTATCAAAACCCTAAGTTCAAACAGTTGACCCAAGGAGTATCAGCTTACGTCTGTGCTTCTGTGCCGACCAACAAGGCTGCTTGACGTACACTACCATAATAAAGCTGAAGTCATGTATCCATGAGAAGCTCTATAGTTGCCAGTGGTAGTAATGCCTTTAAGAGATTATCAATTAAATATATTATTATTAGTCTCAGTCCATTATTCTACTAAGTGTTTATAGTATAAGCACAAGGATCAATATGGTTATCATAAACATAGACCCTTAGTAAGGATTTATCATAAAGTGTTGAAACAGTCAAGCCGGTTTACACATAATTTAAAAAGGGTTTTGTCCTTTTTCTCTTTGAATTTTATAAATATCTATAGGTTTATGACCTCTTCGGGTTCAAAGAGTGGCCTTCAAAACTTGCATGCTTATGACGATAGGTTGGGATGAGCAATGTCCCTTCATGGCTGACAGGAGGGGGTTGTATTTAATTATAGATAAGTCTCGACAGGTTCATTGCTACAGTCTTTTATGCCTTAGAACAATAGGTGATCTTGTGTCACTCTCTAGCAATAGTGACCTAAAGGACGGGATGGCAATGTGACTTGAATCAGCCCCTCCCCCCGAAATAGTGTTATTTATTATTATTATTTAGCACCACGTCCTTACTACCCGTTCGGTTTATACGCTTTAAGACTAATTACGCTAATGAATTGGGAATTGGGAAGGTTGAATTAGAGGAAGTGAACCCGTATTTGCGTGGAGGGAGATTGGAAAACCATTTAGGAAAAAAACCCCCCAGTTCACCGACCGAGATTGAAACCTTGATCTCCCCGTCCTCGGCGGTCGAGCTCAACACGACAAGCGCGTTAGCCAACTACGCCACCGGGCGGGTGTCACCGACAGTTGCATGTAGAAAAGGTTATAAACAATTTAAGAAGAATTCCCTTAGTACACCCTGACTATTTGACGAAACCAATCAATCTTTCACTGGTATCCCGAGTGATAGGTTATCCATGTGCGCCACAAGTGTTGTTAAACGGATTACTCTCAGGAATTATCATATAAGATTACGGAAATATGTTTAAATATTTCACTTTCAGTGCCGAAAACTGTATCTGCACATTAATAAAAGACTACTGTTAGAACAGCAAAGTTAACAATAATTTACAGCCATGAAAATTTGGACACAAA
Source organism: Timema cristinae (assembly GCA_039000515.1). Classification (NCBI taxonomy): domain Eukaryota; kingdom Metazoa; phylum Arthropoda; class Insecta; order Phasmatodea; family Timematidae; genus Timema; species Timema cristinae. The sequence goes on from JBCFYV010001643.1 coordinate 26,119, forward strand.
TCTTTTTAATAAAACTAGCATAGCTATCATCGAGTTCAGAGAAACCCAACAATTCAGTCTAGATTGAAAAAAAAAAACCCACTGATTTGTCTCACATATTCTGTTGGCTGGAATTTAATCTGGCCAAGATAACTAGGGTCATCCCCCTAATAGATGATCTCATCGTATTCTAATAAAAATAATAAAATAATTCTACGTTGTGATTGACATGTATATAGCGAAGTACGGAAGAAATAATCACTATATTTTGTTTAATTTCAGGCGAATATGAGCTAATAAGCCGTATCCGTAAGATCGCCGATAAGAATAAAATATGGGCGTAGTTACATTGGCATGGGCTACAACAGCTGCTGCGTGCCTCACACAATAATGAGAACATGTTCGAGAACCTGGTGGTGAGTTAACCCCAATCCTAACACAATAATGAGGAACATGTTCGAGAACCCTGGCTGGTGAGTTAATTACATTCCTCACACAATAATGAGGAACATGTTGGAGAAACCCGGCTGGTGAGTTAATCCACATTTACTAACACAATTATGAGGAACATGTTTGAGAACCCTGGCTGGTGAGTTTAACCTACATTCCTCACACAATAACGAGGAACATGTTCGAGAACCCTGGTGGCGAGTTGACCCACATTTCTAACACAATAATGAGGAACATGTTTGAGAACCCTGGCTGGTGAGTTAACCCACATTCCTAACACAATAATGAGGAACATGTTCGAGAACCCTGGCTGGTGAGTTAACCAACATTCCTAACACAATAATGAGGAACATGTTCGAGAACCCTGGCTGGTGAGTTAAACCCACATTCTAACACAATAATGAGGAACATGTTCGAGAACCCTGGCTGGTGAGTTAACCCACATTCCTAACACAATAATGAGGGAACATGTTCGAGAACCCCTGGCTGGTGAGTTAACCCACAATCCTAAACACAATAATGAGGAACATGTTCGAGAACCCTGGCTGGTGAGTTTAACCCACATTTCCTAACACAATAATGAGGAACATGTTGGAGAAACCCTGGCTGGTGATTTAATCCACATTATCACACAATAATGAGGAACATGTTCGAGAAACCCTGGATGGTGAGTTAACCTACATTACTCACACAATAATGAGGAACATGTTCGAGAAACCCTGGGCTGGTGAGTTAACCTACATTACTCAAACAATAATGAGGAACATGTTCGAGAACCCTGGCAGGTGAGTTAACCTACATTACTCACACAATATTGAGGAACATGTTCGAGAACCCTGGCTGGTTGAGTTAACCTACAATCTTCAAAACAACCATTAGAAAACGTTTAATACGTTTAATGGATACAGTATTTAATAATACAAATGATGTTAATGTTAAAATCAACGATTATTTTGTATTAAAAAAAATATTATTTTACAGGTCAATTTCTTTCTTCCTTCTCATATCAACAGAAATATTGAAAATCGAAAAAACTTTCAACCTCAAGAATATAATAAATATTTACTTTTTATATGTTCCGAAACCCAAAAAAGTGGATTTTATAATCTCTTTGTTCCCTGTCTTTTTATTTCGTCTATACCTGGCCACAGGTCTGAAATGGTTTTTGAATTTGGTTTAAACTTTTTACTTAGCTATTATAGAGCAAAACCTCAGGACGATTTATTTTTATTTTGGCCCTAGCCCTCAAATTAAGTTTTACCTAGTATACGGAAGGACTTTTTTTTTTGTTTCAAATTTTACAAAAATATTTCTAACAAACTTTATTTTGAAATTTGTTATCTAGATAGTGTTCTACCTGAAAAAATAAAATTGTATACTTGTATTTTGGGTAAAAATTCATTAGTGAGTGATTTTCTATAATTCGAAATGACTCGAAAATTTCTCTAACAGTTTTATTTAAAATGTTATGATTGGGGATTGTTTTGACATGTTAAAACAAAAACTGTAAGTTTAACTGTTATTCTGAGGGTAAAACTTGTTCAAGAAATAGATCTGGCCATTTGGTTAAAAATAGGTATCTGTTAAGCTTTTTTCATTATAAATATATATATATATATATATATATTATATATACATTATAAATATATATATTTTCAAAAAGTTTCAATTTTTTTTAAATTAGTCATCAGTAAAACTATTATCAAATTAATGTCTTTAAGAAACACATAATCTGTATGTATATATGTCTATATATTTATATATATAGACATATATACATACAGATTATGTGTTTCTTAAAAACATTAATTTGATAATAGTTTACTGATGACTAATTTAAAAAAAATTGAAACTTTTTGAAAATTGCTTTAACAATTCTGTTCAAAAATTGGTATTTAGAGAATTTTTACGTGATAATAAATAATCTTTGTTTATTTTGCTAAAATAAATTAATTTAATTGTAGTATGCTTGTGACAAATTTTAGGAAATTTGAAACATTTCGAAATTGGCCTTTAAGATAGAGTTAAAAATGGGTATTTGGGAATAACTTCCCATGATATTTTTTTACAAATATGAAAAACTAAGGGTAGTTTAAAAAAAACTATTTTTGATTCCCCTCCGTACCCGCCCCAATCTTTATTACACTCTATATGAGATAGTTTTTACGATTGTGTCGAACGAAACATTTATTAGCTTTGACCATGGGCAACATAATAAATTTAAGGCAAAACCTTTGAGTGTTGCAGTTTAATATTTTAAAACTTAGATTAAAAGTAGAACACTAAGATAATATATTTATATATATATATATATATATATATATATATATATATATATATATATATACTACTGGGAGAGGGTGGATATATGTGCCCCCACTTTGTTTTTCATCATAACTATCGCAAACGTTCTTAAATTGATCTGGAAATGTCAGAAAACACACTTTGGAATGTTTTTAACATAATGCCAATGGAATTAGAGATCTTTTTAAAAACATTAATATGTAAAATATTTTTCAAAATATTACTACACTTGGTCACTAATAGAACTTGTGCTGGTAATATGAGCCCCTTAGCTTAGGAACAAAAATTCACTAAAAATAAAAGATTAACATTTTTATTTAAATATAATTTTGTTATATCTTTAAATGTAAATTTATAGTAAAAATTTAAAAGTGTAACTTGAAGTTAAAAATTAAGTGTAAGTTAAAAAACATGTCATATTTACTTGCAAAAATCACAAATGTATGCATTGTCCCAGATCCAGCACATTCATTGTGAGCCCACAGCTCACATTCATACACTGTACCCACAATTTCACCCTTCTGTCTGCTGAAAAAACGCCTTCACAGAAAATACAAAACGGCATCATCACTATCAGGACGAGGAACGCCTATTTCAATTTCTGGAAGAGACTCGTCTGAATCAATGTTGAATCCTCATCCGAGTCTTCAGCTAGGAAAATTAGCTTTCTTTTTAATAGATTTCTTCGACTTATTTTTCTTTGGTCTTGTTGTATCACTGATGGCGGTTCATCTCCCTTAACAATCTTCTGTTTCCTACCGTCTTTTTTTCTTTGTTTTTCCGCCTTTTTCTTCTCAGACTCTTCTAATGAAGTTTATAGGGGGGACGATGTTATTTTTGCAGCCTTCATAGACTTTGGTCCTTTGTTTGTCAGCTTTCTTTTAGGTTGTGGAATTGGCCAAATATCTTTTGGTGATACATGATTGGACTTCTTCACTAAAGAACATCCCGAGGGGCCGGCTTCTTCCAAGACCTTTGCACATGGTGAATCGTCTCGACCGGGTTCATTAGATTTGGCGAAAGAGGGAATAGTGGAGTTAACGTCTGAAGAGATGTCAGTGATTGTACCTTTTGTGTAACATGCATGCCTTTGTTTTCTTCAAGGCTCTGTAGATCAACCACGTTCATATACATTTCCGAAGCAACAAAATCTGTGTCGTTGAATATCTGTCGGTTACAAAGATAGATTCCGGTAGCCTTGAACCCATTGACGGCTATTTCTCCAGTTTGACACTTCAGATATGCATTGCCCAAAAGTTGTGCTATGTTGTATGGCCCGAGAGGTCTGGTGTTAGAATGTAGCATCCACTGTCTGATGTTTTCACTGTAATAATGTTTCAATGGCCCCATGAAGGTCCTGTCTAATGGTTGCATACGGTGGGTCGTATGTGGAGGAAGACTTAAAATTGTTACATGATTTTTGCGGGCAATATCTACAACATTAATGTTCTTAGTGTGGGTGTTATGCCCATCAAGAATCAGTAAGACAAGATATTCTGCTGTTGGTTTTGTTTTCTCGATAAAGTGATTAAGCCATTCAGTAAAGAGATTGCCTTGGATCCAACCCGATGGGTGGCATTTTCCAATGGAGCCAGGTGGAGCTCCTTTCATTAACGTCTCTGTCATATTTTTCCGCGGGAAAATTAACATTGGTGGAACAAAAATATCTCCTGCACTCAATGCAGCATACAACGGTAACTAATGACCCCCTTTCAGCAGCGGTTTAAGGCTCCTACCTGCCGTTTTCCTCTGAGGCCAACGACTCGCGGGACCTTACTCTGAACAACAGATATGCCGGTTTCGTCGACATTGAATATTCTGTCTTGTGGATATTTATGTTTTTGTAACTCAACTTCAAGTATGTCGAAAAAACCATTTACTGCTTCCTTATTAAATCCGTTAGCACGAGCAAGGGATGTGGCTGATGGTTTCAAGATTGACAGTTTATCTTTATGGCGGGCCATAAAATGATCAAACCAGGCTCGGCCAGTATCTCACCCACAGAAAATGGATGGCGAATGTTATTTTTTTCACACAACTGGTAAACTAGACGACGCACATCTTGTCTTGTAAGACCATGAAACTTTGACTCCATGACCAGTAAATAATTTACAAGCTCTTCCTCCATTTGGGTGACATAATGGGCTTTCGCCCCAATTTCCTATTAACTGCTTCTTCAATCGGCAAATCAAGACGAGAGAGTCTTTGCAAAGTGGGACGAGGCACAGAAAATATTTTCGAAGCTTTTTTTTAACCCCATTGTATTATCTTTCAACGCTTGTAATGCATTAATCATATCTTGTTTATTTCCATAGCTTTCGTTTTGACGACTATTTTGACGTACAAGGAGTTTGCGAGGCATCTGTTAAAATAATATTAAACAATATCACGTTAAAATGTAGTGACTGCAATATGGGCCCCTTTATTATGGGGCTCAAATTACCAGCATCGTAAAGGGCCCATAATATCACCCTTGCCATCTTGGTAAACACGATTTTTTTGTTCATTATTCGTAAATATAATTTATAATGTTAATACTGGAATATCACCCTTAGAACTTAACCTAAACTAAGCTACAATAATAATTTGCAGTTTATGAAAGAATAATTGTGTTGTAAGTGTCAAACACATACCTTTCAAAGTATTTTCAGGAGCGGAAAAATAAAAACACACCACAAACCACTCTCCATTAGAGGAACTACGCCAGCGTGCTCTATAGGTACTTCGAGTAACTTTTTCTAATAGTTAAAGTGACTCACACTAGAATTCATGACCTGCTTACTTAGAAAACGAAGGGGCCCATAATTAACGACGGGGCTCATATATCCACCTTACTCTATATATAAACTAAAAATACTATTAATATAGTTTTATTAATGGGTCTACTTTTTATTTGAGAGTTGAATTTTCAATGGTATATTTGTATTAAAATACAGAACCCTAAATAAGTAAAAAGTGCCATTCCACTTTTTAAAACTAGTTCCAACAAAGCTATTTCAATTTTCATCAATACCAGTATTAAGTAGTTAAATCTAGAACTAACTGTTGGCTGTTAGTGACATACCTATAGTTAAAATTGACGCAATGTGTGGAGTTAATGTGTATATTGTTTTTCACTACGCAAAACTATTTATTACTGAAATCAATCAGTGAAGGGTGTTTTTGTATGTTCAGATCTTTACTGAGAAGGTGTTACATGTTCACTGGGCTGTGTAAGTTATTTTACTTGTTCAGTTTAGTATTTACACGTAATTAATGCACATGACTCAACACTTTATTTTTGACTGTGTCTACTAGGCGCAGTATTTATTTTATCGTTGTTTCTACGGCATGTGGTATGGGGACTGAAAAGTAATGTGAAGAGGAATATGGGAGAAGGTAGAAAGTGTGTTTCATGCAGCAAAACAAAATTTAGAAAATAATAAAAAATAGTCACTACAATGTAATGACAAGAGATTCTTACAATTAATCACCTTTTGATATTATAGAAACTGGTGAAGTTAAAAAATTAGTCTCAAGAGGTAAAACCCTCAAATAACAGTTCAAGAACTCGATAATGCTAGAGAAGCGGATCATCTAGCTATAAGACATGGAGTTTGAGAAAGGAAGAAGATGGAAACTTCAAGAAAAATATGCCATTATAACAATAAAAATGATAAATATTTTATTAACGATGTATACAATCTGCCACTGAAGAAACATAAAAAATGAAAAGCTTGATTAGCAAGCCTATTATTAATTCGGAAATGAACATCCGCGGCCAGGTCGACCTCATTGACATGAAATCTCAGCTTGATGATTTTGTTCAGATTCATTATGGTCTATCAGGTTTATTTAACCAAGTTAGCCTTACTGAAAGCACTGCAAAGCAGGATAGCTTCTCTTCATAAAATTCGGAGCCCCGTGCATTTTATATCAGGTAATGAAGTGTATATTATCTCAGTTACATCCACAATAACGAGATTAATCGACAAAGTTAAATATGGTACATGATAAACTAAGTCAGAGTCAAAGCCAGGAGTAATATGGAAATAGTTTTTTCAGGACGGAAATGAGGTCATAGCTTTTTTTCTTATGGGCCCTTATACCTACATAGTGTTTTCAGGACAGTGGCAGGTTGAGGGGGGTGGTGGAGGTGTGAGGGGGAGGAAGATCCTGAGTCTCAGAGGAGACGGGGAGCTGCGGGGGGGGGGATGGGTTTGTATGATTGGTTCAGAGGAAGCCCACCCCCTCACCCCTCTCCGCGGCGTGAACTCGCGGACGCGTACTATCTCTCACCCTCTCTCTCTCTCTTCTCTCTCTCTCTCATCCTTCCCTCGAACAGTTTTTTAGGCCAGGCTGGAAACATACATATCTAAATGATCTTTTTTTTGCTCTGAATGAAACATACATACCCCTCTATTATAAAATACCTTTTTTTACTTAGAACATGATCTTAAATGAATACTCTTTTATTTCTATGCAAGGACTTAAATAAATAGTACAACTTTTTTTATTTAGCGAGTATATTCTTAAGATTATGTTGATACATACATACACATATACATATAAATTCCCTTTCTCTCATAGTCTTTCACTTGATGCATACAAATATCTCTTTCTCTAAAGTCTTGTCTAAACGCGTACTCGCGAACGCTTCACCACTTGAACAGTTCGTACTCGCCTTCACCTAGATATATAGTCCTCTCTGTGAAGCGTTAAAGCGACTCCTGTAGCGCGCACCAAAGTATTTACCCGGAAGATGCAGTCTGCCCACATAGTCTAGCGTTATGATGTTCGGTTCGTCTTCATCCTCACTGACCTCTTCGTCCCCTTCTAGACGGCGGACGTTGTACGTTCGATACTTTCAAGTTCGGAGATGTGCTTGACCCGATCGAGTTCCTCACGCTCGATTCGATCCAACTCGACGCACAAAGCGTTTTCCTCCTCCAGCGAACTCCTCCTCGGGCCAAGCTGTAGAACCGTGTTCGATGGACCGACTCGATTCCTGGAGAATTTGAGGATCGTCTCCTTCCTTGAGATTGTAGACCGGGCAAGCGCTAGAACAGCGTTCGACAGACTGACTCGATTCCCACATTCCGGGATTATGGCATCCGAGCCAGTGCGCGGAAGAATCACAGCACTCGCTGTAACCTTTATCGACCCGCGCGATGTGGTATTCTAAACCACCGTTCGAGATCTTAATATCGCTCATGTCCTCCAGACGCTAACCAACTGCCTAAACATGTTGAATGAGATAAGTCTCCCCGCCTCGCAGCCGCTTTATACGCTCGGGATAGAGGAGGAACGCCCCTCCCTCCTTCTACACTATATCCTTCGCCTCGATCCACGAATTGTGTGACGAGTCGAACCCTAACCATTTGACGTATACTCTATTTCCGGAACGTCTGATTATCTTCTCTACGAAGTAAACATCGGGATACGAAATCTTTCTAAGTTCCTTTGCGTAGAATCCTCCCGTGATAAGATTACCTTTCATATCTTCGAGTAGGAAGGTCCTGGATTAGTCTCGACAAACGTTACGTATTTTAAAACAGTTCGGTCGACCAGTTTGCGGTATAACCCTTTTCAAAAACGTCCTTATACTTGCTGATACGAACTATATCACCTACTTTAAAAATGTTCGGCGTGGAATCTGACATCTTGAAACGTTTATAGACGGTATGTAAAAGTCTATCGTCCTTGACGTCTATAGGTCTCATCTTTATGGTCGAGTGTACTGTACGGTTGTATTCGTCCAGTAAGGAATCGATCATATCAATCCATCGATATGAAACCTTTAGCCGTGAACCTCCTCCACATCATGTTCTTGAGAGTACGATTGATCGTTCCACGACGCTAGCCTTGACGTTGCTGTATGTAGAATAATGATTGATCCTCTTTCTCTTCATGAGTGTTTTGAATTCCGGGTTGTAAAACTCTGTACCATTATCCGTTTGGAGATGACGTACGCGAGGTAAACCTACCTTGTCGAGGAGGAGAGTCATTGCGGCGCTGACGTTCTTACCCGTCTTAGTCTTGACGGGTGCGGCCCAAGCCCTCTTAGAATACACGTCGATGAGGGTGAGAAGGTACTTGAAGCCCTTATTCGATCCTGAGTAGGGTATCATCTCCACCAGATCGGCCTGAAGGAGCTCGTTCAAGCCTCGTACGCTAAACGTGTCTTCGAGGAAATCGTCGTTCTTGCAGGACGATGAAGTTCACGCGCAATCTCCCACTTGACGCCGGACATGATTGTGATAAAATACCGAAGAGATGAACGTCTTTATACGATGATTCCGCCTCGCGTAATTCCTCAATGATAGAAAGGATCTCGTTATCGTGAGCGGAATGGCCGGCCTCGGTAGATGCGTGCAAGAGTCGTAATCGATCGACCAATTCGTTAGGATCGTCCCAATAGGTATAATCGACCCCTCTCCCTGTCAGCCATCTTGTATAAACCCTCACCATCAAGCTCCTCCTCAAACATAGGTTTGATGATTAACGAATACTTTGATCCGGCTCGCATCTTGATACGAGCGTACGGTTCGTTTCTCAACCGATGCGCGTTCGTTTCTTCGAGTATAGACTTGTATACTTTTCAGATCGTCCTTAGTATAAATGGGCGGGTGCTCTTCTGAAGAGTAATTCTAATAGTCCTCGAGTATACGGTATCGTCTTATTGTTAAGGAGTTTTGTTCCGTCTCTTCCGTTGAATACGATACGACTATCTCCGAGCTTGGTAGAGTCACCTTCATGACGGACTCCGTAGGTCTTATCGGAATGTGCGTGAGATGAATAAAGATAAGTATTCAATAGATGGTTGTTTTGCAATCTCTCAGGTGAGGCTTCCGTCTCCTCAGGTTCGGTGAGCGCCTTCACCATCTTGTTTAGAGGATCCATGATAGGTTTGAACGTTTCATCCGCGACGTGCTCAGACTCGTGTCGGGCTTCACGTAGTTGCTTATACTTCGTTTAATAATCTTATTCGCTTTTATGATATCCTCCGTGACCTTCGTCGACATGATGTAAGGTGTGAATGTCTCTTACCGTGAAAGAAAACGGTTCATTATATCTAAACGTAAGTAAAACCTAATTCTACGTGTAAAATCTGGGACGTCGTCGGGCGTTTTTCTATCATGAAAGATATAGAGTCATCTTTGGACACCTCTAAAGGTGGATCGTCGATAATTTTAAGATTCAACAAGCAAATAATATCTTTCAAGTTCATGACCATCGTTGAAACGTATGCCCGCCTCTTAACTTATAACCGCGTTCACCCGTTAGAGTCAATTCGAAATGTCTCGCATCCTTCGCATAGGTTTCGAATCCAAGTAGGTGTAGATGAAACTACGATTAACCGTAGAGTCTACGTAAACTTTAGGCATGGCCTCTGAAGGCGATGTGGGCATACCTATATTCCGCAAAACTAGGCCGCCTGCATCGTAAAGCCGTTCGGTATCTGTCCCCTTTACGTATAGTATACCTCTCGCTATCAATCGTTGTAAATGGTTCGTTGTATCACGAAAGTTTCCTCTAGGCTTAGCAGCTTCGAACTTAAAGCGTCAAAGCGTCGTTTTATTTTCGTCGAGCCGATCTTGAGCCAGTTTCCGTACCTCCTCTATCCCTTGACGACTACTCTTCTCAAAGTCGGCGTATTTTATTCGATCCTTCTCCAAATCCTCGATCAACGATTCCATCTGTCCTTTGATGACATCCTTGGTGGTTTTGAGGGCGACTATCTGCTCGTTACTATGTCTCGCATCCATCCTATCGACGTAATACTTGTTACAGACATCCTTAGATGCGCTGGGCGTCTCTACGTTGACGATCCTCTTCGATCTAGCGTCGTAAAACCTTGAGAGTTTAGAGTCAGATTTCCTTCCATCTCGACGAGAGATCTATATTTGTGCAGACTATGACCGAATTTAGATATGGACGACATGATGTCTTACCGTGTACTGAATATACGTTCTTGTCAATCGTGCAAGATAAAGGAATCCAACCCGTAGCGATATCGTCCTTTATCAATCTCATGATCTTTGCTCACCACCAGAAAATCGTACTTGTGTTTTTTCCAGCACAGTGAGCACAACTCCTTAAATTTTTGGAATGTCATATCTGTGTTCACGTGATCATCGTAGACGTGTCTCAGATTCGTATCGTCCATCCTGAATAGGATTAGAAGATTTGCGTTATCTCTCAACATCTGTTTTGGAATGCGCGAGTACGTCTGACAGAGATAGAAACAGTCTATAGCCTTATGTCTACCCATACTGAAATAAGCCTGTATATTAAACTGTTTATCGTAAGCGACTCGTCGAAAATGAATACAGAGTCGGGTTCGGCCTCGGACGGAGGGATAATTTCCGCGTTGTCGGAATACGGGAAAAAGCCCATACCTTCGACGAGCGAGAGAACCTTCGATAAAAGTTGATACTTGGGCTGGTACAACAATTTAGAGTAAACGTACACGTTCTTGAAGCGTAGACCATTAGGTTCCTCCAAACAGGCTGATCATGGCGTTGGTTTTACGCAATTCGAAGGTCCGCAGATGATGCAGCGGATAATATCAGGTAACAACGTGCCATGTCTCTGAGGTAAAGCTCCACCCTCATCGTGATCGTTGTTGCGTACAGTTAAAGAATCTGTCTGTTTCTCGAGCCGCATGTTGACGACTACTTCATCTATATAATGCGCGCACCTATATAAATGCTAATCAGTACGTGTCATGAGACGAGAAGAGGGGGAGGATTGTTGGATAAGATAATCAATAATCTACCGTTTGAAGCGCATATACCTGGATACCAGTACTGCGGACCGGGGACAAAGTTGGAAAAACGATTGAAACGGGGTGATCCCGGAATAATCGAGTAAGATCGACACTGTAAAGAACACGATATCGCCTACTCCAAGGCGAAAGATCTTGCAGGACGTCATACGGCAGATCGTGAACTTATCGAGAAATCGTGGAAAAGATTACTCGCACCTGACTCAAAGTTGGGCGAGAAAGCCGCTGCGTGGGCGGTCACCAACGCGATGAAAGCTAAAGTCAAGATGGGTTCAGGTCTAAAGAAGAAGAAGAAAACTCAGCGTCGCCAATGGCGCCCTACTACTACTACTAGACGCCGTAAAAAAAGGATGGAATTCTACCTATACTACCTTTGATCACAGCGCTTGGAGCCGTCGCCAGAGGAGCCGCGGGAATCACGAAGGCTGTACAAAGTGCTAAGGCGAATACGAAACAATTGAACGAGGCTCAGAGACATAATCGTACGCTCTAAGCTATCGCCATGGGGAAAGGCATGTATCTACGGCCTTACCCGAAAATAAAAATGACTGCCTAAACGTGCCCTTACTGAAACGGATCTGCGCAAGTACGCCGCCGAGTTAAAAATCCCCTTCTTTAGAGGAGTATTTGCGAGAGACGCTTTACCTAGCGGTCCTCCTTGGAAGATAGAGTGCGCCATCGTCAATTTGATGATGATAGCGGTAAGGGTACGCATTGAGTGGCGTATAGAAAAAGGCGGACGGGCGGATTAATTCGATAGTTTTGTGGTGATCTAAGGCCGCCGCTCGAACTTGCTCGTTATCTCGGAGGAATACCCATCACCTATAATCATACTCGGTATCAAGAGTACGGTACCGTTTTATGCGGGCATCTTTGTTAGCCTTCCTTAAATACTCGCGTTGACGTTCGATATTAGTAAATATGTCTATGACGCTTACAATGACGGGTCAGAGTTCGAATCTGACAGAGAACTATTCCCGCATATCTGCTCGGAGAAGGAATCGTGAAGAAGAATGGTTAACGGACTGATCAATCTGGCCACGTTCAATTCCATACCGAACATCGACGAACGTAATAATAAATTTTATTGCGACGGTAAAGAGTATTACAGTCCCTCCGGGACCTATGAACTCGAGGCATTGGATCGATTCTTGCGAAGGGAAGTCCCGAGTAACGTAAAGCTCTCGATTATCGGTGACCCTAGCACTTTAAAGAGCTATATCACTTGCAATAAACCTATCGACTTTACCCGACCTGGCACGTTTGCATCCTTGCTAGGGTTTGACTCGGTCATACTTCCTGCAGGGAAGACACACATATCTACCAATACCGTTAAATTCTTCACGTGAACGTGATCCGCGTAGAATGTAGTCTCGCTAGCGGAGCTTGCGTCAACGGAGAACCGAGTCATACCTTGCACGAGTTCAGCATGACCGCCGCCGGGCTATAAGATAGTGGAAGCGCCCTAACAATATTATTTACCTTCCGGTAACGAAGCGAGTAATAGAGTCTATCGCGGTACGACTTGTTGACGAACGAGGAGATATATCATCAACTTTAGAGACGAGACGATATCGCTACGTCTGCATCTTAAAGAGTCAGTGGAGATGGGACTTGTACTAGATAAAACGAGACGACGAAGTCTTCCTCGAAACATTGAGAGAAGGACAGTAAAAGTGTTAACACCTGCCAATAAACTCTATTTAAGACGTCTAGGTTACTCGTTACGAAAATAATGGATGACGCCGCGGATATTTGAACATTGGAGAGTCTGCCGCTTTCGATACGGCCTTGAGCAGTTTCCAGTACATTCCTACGCCTCGTATATTCCCGGTCCGTTAGCTAACGGGAACGAGCTTAGGATATTATCCAAAAAAAAGGGTTATGCACAAATACCGCACCGCTCTCTGCTACATATCAAAGGACAACTACTTTTGAATACGGGAGAACCCGGAAGTATTCGAGGATATTTAATAACGGAATACTGCATCTATTCTCAAGAATCGCCTATTTAGATCAACGGGGTAGAGATTGATCAATCTAGAGATGTGGGTATTTCGACCTCAGCTTAAAAACTATCTATCTATAAGGAATGGTTGGCAGACTCATCTTTCAAACGCCGGTTGGAGGTTTGAAGGAGTTCACTACACGCTGAAACGGGCATCTTTGACGTATGCATCCCTTTACGTCTCATACTAGGATTCGTTGAAGACTATTCCCGAATACTGTCAACGCGAAACAAGAGCTGGTGCTAGTTTCTTCGACCGGTTTACAACAAGCTTTACAAAGAGCCCCCCCCTCCTGCGGCAGAGACACCCTCTAGGATGAGTTAAGTAAAATATCTTGGCTTGTACCGCATATAAAGACTGACGACATCAATCGTCTCAACCTGCTTTTAAATTTTATCAAGAGCGGGGGATCATCGAGCTAAACCTTTCCGTACTTGGGAATTGTACGAGTACCCTAACGTACCCACCCCTAATCAACATGATTGGACCGTGGAAAACGTTCAACTTTGCTGGAAAAAACCTCGTTACGTTGTTTTCGCGCTTCAGACCGGGGGGGAACAATACGGCGGTGCAGATAAAAGTATTTTTTGATCATTGTAATTTAACGTAATGCTAAACTCTATCTAAATTCTAACATGTACCTTATGAGGATATGAACTTGAACTTTAGACAAGATTCATTCTCGAAAAATTTTACGAAGCTATGCCAATTTCCAGACTTCGTACTACGGAACGGCGCCTCTTTACCTTTACTTGATCCTTCCCCTTTCAGTTCTCATGCACCCATTGTCGTGTTCGATGCCAGCCGACAGGAAGATACTTCAAGGACGGATGGGTGACGTGTCGTTTTAAAATTCGGACGGAGGAAAATATCCCGGTAAATACCAAGGCGTTTTGTCTAACCAGACACGATAGAGTTGTCCGCTATAACCCCTTTAAGCAGTGACGTTAGCAAGATAACATCATAAATGAGACAAATTGCACAAATAACGGCAACCTTCCCCTCACCTCGATCTATATTAAAGGAACTGGGAAGTTGAGTCGGCTACAGAGTACATAAAACCCATGCGACAATACAAAAAAAAAAACCCGGGGTTCCTGTACCTTTTTTAAAAAAAATGGTTGAGTGCTCAGCGAATGGGTTTAAGAATTTTAATTTGATCGGACAAAACTTTTGGGTGACCAAGAGTGCGAGCGGAACATTACGAGTTCGGTTATTCCAGCTTTGCTTCATTGATAGTCTTGATAAAAGAGAAAAAAAGTGTTGTTTCAATAAATTTTCGCTTCGCGGAAGAAAGGTTGACACTGTCAAAGAAGAAAACACTGAACTTCTAAACTTCGCTTGGAAAGAAGAGTAAAACTTTGAAAAACGGCGAGGACCTACGAAGAAGAAGCGCAAGACGGGTTAGTGAACACTTTTAATCTAAAACTTTTTCACGTACTTGCAATGTATAATTTAAATTTTTTCATACTACTTGCAAAGTAAATAGGTAAACTTTTTTTTAAGATTATTACTGACAAGTTTATTCTTTTCTTTAGAAATGTAACGGCTTTTTTAAATAAAAAGAATTAAGATTAAACTTTTTTATTCTTTACATTATAAAAGGGGAAAAAAAAGTAGTTATTATTTTTTTGGTTAAAGGTAAAAAAATGTTTTCCGAGGTCTGGGTTGTAATCCCAAATTAACGGTTATTGTACCCGACAAACTTGAGGACTCGGGTTTAACTCGACTGTGCTGGTTATTTCACCCCCCAAAGCTCTGAAGGTCCGGTTATTTTACCCGTAGAAATTGAGAGGTTTGGTTATTTTTACCCGGCAGAACCTGAGAAATCTGGTTAATGAAACCCGGGCAGATCTTTTTTAAAAAAAATTTTGGTTGTAACCCCGACTGTACTTTTTTTTTTTGACCAAACAACTCTGGAGGTTTTTCTGGTTATTGTACCAGGCAAACTCTGAGAGGGCCCAGGTTTTTGTTGGGGTTTTCCCAGATGGTTATTGTACCAGACAAAACTTAGAGATCTCGGGTTGTAACCCCCACGTAGCTGGTTATTGCACCAGACAGAGCTCTGAGAGGGCCTGGTTATTGTCCGGGTGAATCTGAGAGGTCCGGTTATTTTACCAGGCAGAACCCAGAAATCTTGGGGTTTTAACCCCCCGCAGCTGGTTATTGCCCAGACAGGCCTGAGAGTCCTGGTTATTGTACCCGGGAGAACTTGAGAGGTCCCGGTTTTAAACTCGACGTAGGGTTTTGTACCAGACAAAACTCTGAGAGATCACGGGTTGTAAACCCCCATGCAGCTTTTGCCCAACAGAACCTGAGAGGTTTTGGTTATTGTACAGGAAAAAAATCTGAGAGGTCCAGGTTGAATCTCGATGTACTTTATTGTACCAGGGGAAACCTGAGAGGTAGGGGGTTTAACCCCACTGGTGGTTTATTGACAGACGAACTCTGAAGGTTTGGTTATTTACCGGCAGATCTGAAGGTCCGGTTAATTTCGGGGCCTTAGTGGTTATTGTACAGGCAAAACCTAGAGACTGGGTTGTAACCCCCACTGAGCGGTTATTGACCAACAGAGCTTGAGAGGTCGGTTATTTTACCAGGGGAAACCCGAGAGGTCCGGGTTTTTTTTGTACCAGACAAAAAAACCCGAGAGTCCGGGTTTTTAACCCCCCTGAGCTGGTTTTTTGACCCGACAGAACTCTGAGAGGTCTGGTTTTTTACCGGCAGAATCTGAGAGGTCCGGGTTTTTAAAAAAAACCCCGAGTACCTTTGTTATTTTACCGCATTGAGAGGTCGGGGTTTTAACCGGGGAGGGAAAGGCGAAAAATAAATCAATCCACACTGGAAAAACCTTTTTAAGTATTTTTTTTACAAAACTTAAAAACATTTTTTTCCAAAGTTTTTTTTAAGCCAATTTTTTTTTCTAGGAACAAATCAAAACATACGCCCCCTGAAAAACTTTTTAAGGAATATACTTTTTTTAAACAGAACATATAAATTTCTTTTTTTTCAAGTCTTTTTTTTAAAAAACCCAACATTTTTTTTTTTTGTGACATTTAATCAAACATAACACCCCTGAAAAAATTAATTTAATGAATATCTTTTTTAAACAGATAAACTAAAAAGATATTTTTTCTCAAATCTTTTTTTTAAAGCCTAATTTTTTTCTTGCATTTAAACAAAAATAGCCATGAAAACTTATTTTAAAAATTATTTTTAAAAAGATAATACTAAATTAAAAATTTTTTTTTTTTTTTTTTTTTTAAGCTTTTTTTAAAGCACTAACATTTTTTTCAGTGCATTAATCAAAATCCACCGAAAATCTATTTGAAATTTTTTAAACAGATACATACTAAAAAGAAAATTTTTTTTTTCAAGTCTTTTTTTTTAAAAACACTTTAAAATTTTTTTTTTAGTGACATTAATCGAAACATACGCACGCTGAAAACTCTAATTTTTAAAAAAATTTTTCTTTTTTAAAAAGATACATACTATAAGAAAATTTTTTTTTTTTTCAAGTCTTTTTTTTAAAACCTAACATTTTTTTTATGACATTAATCAAAACAAAATCACTGAAAAACTCTTTTTTTAAAAAAAAATACTTTTTTTTTAAAAAGTTTCATATTTAAAAAAGCATATTTTTTTTTCAAGTCTTTTTTTAAAAACACTAAAATTTTTTTTTAGTGACATTAATAAAAAACATACCACACTGAAAACTCTATTTAAAAGAATATACTTTTTTTTAAAAATACATAAATAAATTAAACAAATTTTTTTTTTTCCCAAATCTTTTTTAAAAACACTAACTTTTTTAGTATTAAAAGGGTTTTTTATCATTAAAAAAATTTACTTACACTTAGTATCAACGTCCTTTGGGGTTAAATAGAAACCTGCACACTTTTTATAAAGTTTTAAACGGGATGGGCACAATTGCACAAAAGAATGACGGTCCCCGGGTTTAAAACAAAGGGCTCTTTAAGGAAAAAAAATTGGTTGCTTTTTAAAGTTTTAAAGACCCCAAGGTAGAGTTTTGGGGGGATCCAGGGAAAAACGTGTCCCTTTTCGTCGATAAAGCAAAAACGCAAAACCCCATTGAATTTTTGAGTGAAAAGTTTTAATCCTACAGTCTTATTGAACGGGCCCCCTCTCATGACTACCTTTCCCTTGGGCAAAACAAAACCAAAAGTCCCTAAAGAGACGTTCTTAACGGCTACTCTTTACACCTTTAGCCTTAGCGTCCACCATCTCCCTTTCACTGCAAATGGGAAAAAAGTTTTTTGGGCGTAAAAACCCATGAACTCGGTGGGGGGGTCCGACCTCGAGGGCTCGTCTTTTAATTTTTTCCGACACCCCTTTTTTTACTACGGGGGATGCCGAAAAAATTGTTTTGTCCGTAAGTTGGGGGTTTTCCCGGAAATCAATTTGCAAAAAGGGGGTAAGTCTCTGGAAAGCTCCCCCCCAACAGTCATTTAGTAGAGGGAAAGGGGTCTGAAACGTATATTTTAAATTTTAACGAAAACCCGGGGGGAAGGCGGGAACCATGACCTGGTAATGGGAAAAACCGTACAAGACACTTTCGAGAATTTTCCAAAATTGGGGAAAAAACCCATAAATCGGAAAATCAAAAATAAAAAACCCTCGGCCCCCCATCTCAATGATGACCAGGTTTTTTTGACCCCAAACATACGGTTTTTTTTAAAATTTGGACTTTGGGGGGGTTTTCCCTCCCAAATTTCCCTTCCCCCCTGGTAGTTTTTTTTACCGTACGGAGGCCCTCTTTTTAGATATAAGACGGCCGAATTTCGGCATTGTTCATCAGTTTGAAAAACATGTTCTCAAAATTTTTTTTCCCCCTTTCTTCCCCTTTCCCCGTTCCGCCGATAAAATTTTTTCCTCCATGGAAATTTCTTGAAATTTAGAACCCGTATACCCTCCTCATTTCAACCCATTACTTAAACATAAACCCTTTTGATGACGGTTTGTGAATGACGGACCTAGTTTATCCCGTTTAAAATGTATCTTTGCTCGGTAACTGAGTCTCGTTCAGTCGCTCAAATGAATCTATATAGTCATAGGGGAATACACCTTTACGAGTGACTAGTTTGAAGCGTCATAATCAGGTTGACACTTACGAGTGATTTTAAGTTGCTCGGGTTCGAGGTAAGATACGCATTTCTCTAGGGAGGTACATAGAAAGCTGAAACCCATCTATAAATTTTTAAATTTTGATCCCTCGAAACCCGTACGAATATACTTCATGATTACTTTGAATCTTCCCATAGTCCCCCAATAACTCTGACTTTTCCCGGATTTACAAGAACGCGCTCTCCTGTGAACGGATCAGTTTCTCTACGTTCAACAAGCGATTCGAGAAGGAAAAAATTGTGTAGCAAAAGCGCGTTATGGATTACCACGCTCAGATGACTAGGGTTCTTGTAATTAAAATACACCCCGCGTGATGCCCCACGATAAAGTCCTGTCAAGTGGCAATGCTCAAACGCGGATTATCGTCATTTGGTAGGGTTTTCGCATTTTATGCATGAGTAGCCGTTATATGCGCATCTCTCTTGAGCAGGTGTTAGCGGTGTCATTGGAATACAGTACTATAATAATCTAGTTCGCGCTCTGCCGTATTACGAGAGCTTCAACAATTTTGGGCTGTACAACTCTTTCCGTGAAGTGTCGGTACTCTTTAGAGATTATTCATCAAAAAAGATTTTTGTGTACATGCCTACAGAATACGCTACATGACTCTGCACATTCTCAGTATAAAAAAAATTTCGTGTCAGGATCACACGTTGCTATAGGCACGAGTAAGCTCTCCAAGTCAGCGTACACGATAAATCTTGTTTTCTCCTGTTGTTTATACTGTGGGGAACGTAGGAATTTATTTTCTCCCTTTAGGGAATGTACTCCTTACCGCCCCAAATTTTTTACACGTTTTCTTTATGTTTTTCAAGTTTATTTTCAGTCAGAAAAGAGGGCAGACAGCGGTCACAAAAATACCTACGTCCTACGCCAGACATGGGCGTTAGTTGCGGGTTTATTAACCGTGACAGTTTTTGATCGCGCTGAAATGATAATTTTTCGTCCCATATACTCTTATCATGAATAAAAGAAAATGTCTTAGCGCGCTCTTTAGCACTGACATGCATGGGGAAAAGACTACTAGCTTTTTAGAGTTGTCTGCAGTGTCAATATAAGAGTCACTACCTTTGTGTTTTGCAGTGTACCATTAATGGATATATCGTTAAGCCTTTCGAAGCGTTCGATATATTCATTTTGAACGGGGAGCGGGATCCCCTACAGTTCAGCACATCTTGAAAATTAGGATAAGATTTATAAACGCTGAGCTCTCCCTGTCGGCTCAAAGAGGCACGGCCAATACGGATACGGGGAAGCAAGTCCTTTTCAGCTTGAACCCTTTATCAGCGCCCCAGTCTTTGGGGATAGTTTCTGGGATTTGAACGTGGGCCCGATCGAGAAAGCGGAGTTTTTCACGAAATTTACTCTCATTTCCAACGTGCCGTCGTATATCCATCCCGAGTCTCTAGAAACGAAGCCCTCAATCTGAGCAAGGAGTGGAAGACCACTTTATTCTCATATATCTCCTCCAAGTTTAAATTTGGGGTTTAAAATATCATATAGAGAAGAATTGAAATAGCCTTTTACAATTCTAACCTTCAGTTGGATGCCTAAACTCGCAAATGAGGCTACAATTTACCTTTATCGGACCGTTCGCGTTTGTCTTTTTCTACAGTCTTTACATAAATATCCCCACACGCACGAGAAACTGTTCGGGATCCTTATAGGGTAGTTCTTACTGATTGAGTATGTCTTTATACGTCGGGCGTATGCTTGTTCAATAAGTTAAAAGAAAGTCCTAGTGGCTCCAGGTAAAGCCTAAACTGAGTTAAATCCCGCACCTAAGTTTCGTGATAAGGTCAAAAGTCTTTGGATCTGTGTATCTATATTGTCATGGTCCGATATCAGTACGCTCGAGGTCTTAATCTGCCCGGGTATATGTTCATTGTAAGCATTATTTCACCTTCCCTTCGCGAAGAGCAACGTCATTTTCAAGTATCTAATAAAAGTTGTTCATTTTGCGTCTAGATCATCAAGAGTATACACCCTATTCCCATTAGTTTGTCGAGATATAAAGATAGGAGATGACAAACGAGCTCGTTTTGCTGGTGGACCTGAATGTTTGGGTACACTATGCTCTTTAAAAAGGCCCTACTCTCTCCTTCATTTCTGGTCAGCTTGCTCTATAATCTCTTCGACCCGGGTCTGAGACGGCTATAAAAAACAAACAAACAGGGATATCTAGTTAGCAGTTCATTATATACAAACATTGAAGCTAATGTGTGCGTGTGTGTATGTGCGTTGTGCGTTGTGTGTGTGTTGCGTGTGTTTAATTCGAGATATATACACATTTAAAGGTAAGGGGAAGTAATCCCCTATGTACCAACATTTGTGCATGACGGAGTTTAAAATCACTCAGTATACTAATTGGGAAGTGAATCTGAGGGTTGAACCTTGTAAAGAAAAAAAATTTTTTTTTTCCAAATAATGCTGGAGGATGACTAAAGCAGGGCTCGACCTGAATCGCAGGCGTGGAGGGACGCGGGTCTGCATTTTTCGTAAAGTAAGAGTGGGAAAAAAAAAACCCCCTTCTCATTCATCGGCTTGACTGAGATTCGAAAACCCTTGTAAAAGGTTTTATCAGAAGTTTCCAAATAATGCTGTGAGGCTAAAGCAAGACTCGAAACCCGAAAACGTCAGGTAGAGGAAGGGGCCTGCAATTTACGTAGAGGATCAAGGTTCGAAATCTAGGCTGCATGTACTGAGGGGGATTTTCTCAAAAAATTGTTTATGATTCTTTCTTCACGCAAAAGCGCGTGCCATCTTATAAATTTATAGCTCATTTCATATATCTAAAAATTAGCTTAATTAGTTTTTAACTCGACGGGGTTTGTAAGACGTATGCTAG